>CAJVPP010001240.1:0-21479 GCA_910592005.1 Funneliformis mosseae | reverse complement strand
CATTTTAAAGTACGAATCATGTAAACAAGGTTCGAAACGTCATATGACCGCAGTATTTCTAAGTCACATGAAATTGCCGATATTGAATCGCAGTGTTCGGAGACTTTTGGCGGCCCTCTGTAGTTTACATTTCGCTTACTTCATATGTAGGGATTTTTTTTCAGTCCGTAAATATTTTTAAATCTATTCGTATGTTGTTAATATTCTTTTTATTCTCTTTAGATTACAATGGGTCTTAATATTCTTAAGTTTTTCTCGGTTCTCTCGATTCTTATTTTCGTTGTCTCAGCGTCTCCCACTAATTTGGTTAAACGCGCTGCCGTTAGTTGTCCTATCTGCGCACCTTTTGTTGTATCTCTCACTAATTGTGATCTAACCAATGTGGTAACGTGGGACTGCTCCGGTTCTGGAACTGCAGTTTGTACTAATAATTGTACTGGTTGTAGTATATTGTGTACTTCTCCCAATGAATTTACTTGGGCTTGTGATTGCGCATAATTTTTCAATTATATATCATATTCTGGATTCCTTTTTAAATTTTTTCTATTATTACTCAATCTGATGTATTCTATTTTTTTGCATTGTTTAATCTGATGTATTATTATTATCTATTATTTTGTATATTTCATGTTTAGCGTGTTAATAAAACTACTTGAATAATTGCTGTAACCAAATTTTTAGTATTTTTTTTTAGTCATCTTGTTCTATTTTATAGCGGAAATTGTAAACATAACTCTGTTATTAATTTAAACTAACAAATGTCCCAAGTGTTTTGTTGAAGGATCCCTATAGAACCAGTCATAAAATTTGTCGTTTTATATGTCCATCAGCTGCTGAGAAATCAAGATACGTCTCTACCAAAATATCTCTTGTGAAAAAAAGAAACCAAGGAAGGTAGAAAAAGGAGTTTAACATTACAAATTATATTTATATAATGCCGTTATTATTGCCGAAGAACGAATTGGGGAGTAAAAACCAAGAAATAATTAGACGATACTATTCGCTGGTGAGAATAATTTTTCGTCTTTAAAATTTTTATAGTGGGTATAGGGATCAGAGAAAATTGACAATTTAGAAGAGTAGAAAATGGTTCGTTTAATAACATCGGGTCGATAAAATACAACATATATAACATCAATGAAAAATCAATAAAATATTAGTTTTCTTCGTTTTCAGGTTATAGAAATTAAATAATGATTCAATTTTGTATAACTAACCAAGGGAAATAAAACCGGTTTTACGGTCGATTGAAATCATAACTCGGATTAACAAAGAATCGGTTTACAGTAAACCAAATTTAAATCCGGATTGATATATCCGGTTCCAACCTCTAAATACTCCTCTATAGTGCTTTCTATAACCACCAATTTTTTTTGGTCTTAAGAAATATGTGCTTATATTGACTTTGCTAACATAATCATTTTACCGACATAATTGTCCTGAGCGAAGCGAAGGACTATATATTTCTATGCATTGAGTAAATTTTGATCATGTTAGCGTTTCTCTGTCCGCCATGTGATTTTCGTCCAATAATTCGCTCAGGACTCACAACGGTCCCCATTTCCTAGTTTAACGTGTAACTTCTATTTTAATGGAAATCAAACACAGTTATTTCTTCTGTATAATAAAGGTAAAATGGTTATCTTATGAATAAATATAAAATTCAAATAAAGTTATATTACTGGTCTTGTGAAACATAATTTATTATAATGCTGTAAACGAGTAATAACTATAGATAGATCATCTTTCAACATGCTTCGATCACAATCATGTCGCAAAAGCTAGCCAAATTAATGTTATAAAAGCAATTAATATATTGAAAGAGCGTATACAACAAATTAATGATCAGGCTATACAAATTATTCAAAATAAAATATAGTAACTATCGGTTCAGAAAAAATGCACACGTTTCTTTTATCTTGTAATGCATTTCATCAATCATTAGAAGAATTAAAAATGTTGTTAGATTACCTATAAACATATCTAAAACAGTCTTTTTATTTGGATTATGAATGGAATTTTAGTATTAATCATATTTATACAATTATATATTATTTATAAATGCATTGAAAGACTCATAAATCATGCTTTTTGTTTAGACATTAATATCTAGCAAATCTGAAAATTGTTATAGAAAATTATTTTGGGTTTAATTTATTTTTGTTTAACAGATTTAAAAAAAACTATTATTAATGTTATTTATATAAATTTAAAGATTTTTTAAAAAAAAAGTATGTTACAATTCTGGTAAAAAAACTGACAATTTTTTTTAGATTTTTGGAGTCAATCACATGGAATTTCCTAAATAATAATATAAAATATGATGTAAACAAATTGTTTACAACATATTTTAATAAATATTTGTAGCTTAACAATTACAAGTATAACACAATAGTTTTACTAAAAGAGTGCTGTTAATGTATTAGAGTTTTATAAAAAAATAGCATTCATAAAGTTGCAGACCTTCAAAAAATCATTAGATATCCATACAAATAGGCCAAATAATTTAAAAAATGAATGATCTTAAGCAAAAAGTTATAAGGATATCCAAAAATCTTTCTTTTTATTAGTATTGTTATCTTATTATAAAATTATACAAATATGCATTAATTAATGAAATATAATCTTGATATTATACTTCAAATTATTAGAAAAACCTTCAAGACTTTAGTATAAAAATTTATATTCCTCATTCAGTTTCTTTTCTTACCCAAGATATTATAAATAGTTATATCACTTAAGTAAAATCTTATCAAGAAAAATATTAAAATAATATCGTATTTCTGATGAATTAACATTAGATATTTCATAATATAATGTTAATTCATTACAAAATTGGAAAAATAATACTAATATAAGTTATACTAAAATACTCTTTTAAAGTCTGTATGTAAGTATGTTTTATGTAAAAAAAACTATTAGATTTTATATATTTATAAAAAACATAAATAATGAGCTTTACTAGAAAATTATAACTAAAAATTTATTTAAGTAAGTATTCCAAAACTTTCAAAATAGATAAATATTTAATAAGATAATAATCTTAATTATTAAGTCAAGTTTATAATCACTTTACTTTAGAATCATTGTTCTTAAGTTTTCAATTAGCCATCTTCTTCTTTATATCTTAATTCAATTGAGAATCATGAGTAATAATATATAAAATATTAAAAAGAAGATTAATATTATGGTTATTAAAGAAAATTAGGTAAGCAATATATTTTTATAAGGTTAATAAGAAAAAATAGAAGGTAATTAATGAAAATTTATATATTAATTTTATAAGGTTTATATTAAAGCATTTAGAAAATATTAGTAAAAAGCTAAGATCATATGATAAATTTTTGAAATTTTTATATTTTTATTATATATATTTAGAAGTTTAATTTTAAAATTTAGGATTTTTTAATAAAAACAAGATAAGATATTTGTTAATTAATATTATATGAAATATTTTTTAGTTTTAATTATAGGTTAAACATATTAACTATATTTTCAACCAAATTTAATAAATTAAAATATCTAATCTAATCAATTTTTTTATAATAATTTAAATAATTCTGTCTTGTTTTTTAGTAAAAGAATATATTAACAAATATGATATTCTAATTCATCTAAATATTTTCAATAGAATTGAGATTAGAATTTTATGTAAATCAAAAAAATTAATTAATAAATATTTTGTGAAATTTATTATAAAGTTGTAGTTGTTTAATAAATTGAAGTATTATTTTGTTAAAATATATAATTATTTTAATTTTATATTCCTTTTATATAAAGTAACAAATAGTTATTTAAGATATAATATAATCATTTATATTTTGATTACCATAAATACAAACTAAATAATCTAATTCAAATTGATTAAAATATTACTAAACTATTATACTTTTACAATCTAATTTAAAAGTAGAAACTAAACAATTAATATTTTAATTTTTCTTTAAATATAATTTTAACTATTTTCTCTAAATATTTTAAACTGTAATACATTACTCTAAATAATAAAATTTTACTTCTTCTTTTATATTTTAATACAAATTAATAAATTACTAATTAAATTATATTTTAATAGATATAATTATTTTATAAATAATTTATAATAAATGTTAAATTGACATAATTAATTTTAATATCATCAAATTAATTAGAATTAAAGTATATTTCCTTTCTAATTATTTATTTTTTTACTTATTCAAAACTTACTTTACAATTCTTTTTATTTTTAAAAGATTTTTTTTTATTATACAATCATAAAATCCTTTTTTATATAAGATTATATAGTATGAGAAGAAATTTTAATAGATATTGATTCAATAAACTTGTTAGTTAAAATATTTAAAGAAAACTTTTTATCTTTTTTAATAAATGAATAAAGTAATAAATATTCAGTTTAATTAGTATTTTTTAAAATTTATAATATTTATAAATAGTAAAACTGATATATCATATTTTTAAGTACTAATGATTTAGTTTTGTTATTCTTTAGTTAGTTCTTTCTTTTTAACTATTATATTAAAAAAAAATTAAAATATACAAATTATATAATGCAATAAAATAAGTATTCACAAATAAAATAAAAAATTTTTACATTATGTTATTTATATCATTTTATAAATATAAATATCAAAAAAATTAAATTGATATTGATCAAATCTAATTTTAAAATTTTGTAATTTATGTTAAGGAAATGTATAAATAACTAATGTTTCTAATGATCAAATATTCTTAGTTATAAAAAATACTATAAATTTTTATATAACTATTTAAATTCAAAAAAGGTATAGACAACTTTATATCTTAAAGTTGATATAAAATAAGTATTATCAGTTTAAATTAAATAAAATTTTGATTTGCTTTATTATAAAATAATTTAATACTTTTTTTAAAATTATTAAACAATATAAATTGATTAATATCATTTATGTAAAAATACAATAATTTTAAAACTGATTTATTAAATTCAATTTTTTTAAATCAGATCAAAATAATATTATATCATCTTTTAAAACAAAAATTTAATAATTTTTTCAAAAATAATATTAATATAAAAAAAAAATTTAATTATTTTTTTAATAAGTAATAAAAAAATTTATAATTTAAAATTCTAATTATTAAATAAAATTAAAGTAATTAAAGTTAAATTTGTTATTTATTTAAACTCTAGTTAATAATTATTTATATAATAACAATTAATAATATAGTTTTTAAAGAAATCTAAAAATTAAATTTATAATTTTTTTTAAATACATTACATTTAATGAAAATTCTTATGTGATTTGTAGATAAGATAAAGTATGATAACGATGGGTATTTGTTTATCTGTAGATCTTTGATTGGAATTTCTAAAATGGTAAAATTTAAGGTATGACAACTCAATGGGAAACGTTACCAGTCATGAGATATAGATCCATAATGTGCAACGCTCCCATGGTATATGAAGTTTTTTTACTATGCTAATGAAGCGATCGCTAAATTAATAAGGAGGGGAGGGGAGTCCACCTAGGTTGACATTACTATATGATTTCCTTATTTAAAAGTAATATGATGGAGGGTCAAAGATCCTCAAAATCAAAATGACGTAATTTCTGGCCCTCCCTAATAAAAAAACCAACCAAGTTTGGTTAAAGGAGCGATCTACGTAAAAATGAACGTGATGCTAAAATAAGATAAATATAAATGTCAAAAAATTTAAAATTCTAGAACTGTTGTGTATAAATAATTACCATATCTGTTAATACAAACCCCAAAAAAATCTGTTTAACCGTTGGGGTTGATGTGCGCGCAATTTTGATATTTTCATTATTCCTTCCTTTGTAATTCTTTTTTTTTTCTTGGCCGTTCACCTCCGGTTTTGTTCATAGATACCGAGGTGAATAAAACAAAAAGGTTCATAGAGAAGCCAAAGAAGAATATCCTTCCCTTATATTCTCCTATTCCGTTTTAATCCTTTAAACAAAAAAAAGTTATATATAACACACACTTTCTTTTATTATTGTTTATCCACTTTTACTCTTCAATATGTATCCAAAGGAAGAAAAGTTTATTGAGGTTGAAAAGCCAACTTCTTTCCTTCGGGAAACAATAAAAGAGATGGAAGACATTGACTCTACTGGAATCCTCAAATGTGTGGACCAGCATGTAGTTGACACTTATAATGCTATAAGCATAGCCGCCAAATTAGGTGCATATCGCTTATTGCACTTTGAGGAATTGCCTAAAGAGTGGCAAGAAAATCCGTAAGTATCTATATAAATCGGTTTAATTTTAATTGTAAAAACTTTTTGAGATCAACCTTTTTTTTATATCCCATAGATACATTCGTTCTGGATATCGTTTCTTGTCAACTAAAAAACAATGTCTTCAATCAATCTTTTGGATTCACAATGAAACTTGCAATATTTGGACTCATCTTTTAGGTTTTGTGTTCTTTTTGGGTTTGGGTATATATTCAATCTTAACTCTGGAACACGCAACTAAGTTCGATAAATTTTTCTTTGCAATCTTTTTCGTGGCAGCAGCAAAATGGTAATTTTTATGCGAGTATTCTTTTTTTCTTTTTAAAAAAAAAAAAAAAATTAAACCTATTAACTGTAGTTTATTCATTTTAGCTTGGTTTGCTCGGTCATGTATCATACATTTATCCATTGCGCACACATTCCAGTTATGAAATGTGCTGCTACGTTCGATTACATTGGGATATCACTTTTAATCACGGCCTCGATTTTAATCACCGAATATTACAGCTTTTATTGTTCAAAATCTTTGGGTACATTTTATATTATCTTTACATCATTAGCTGGTCTTGTCCCAATTGCATGTTCAATGTTCCCATGGTTTGACACAAAGCCATTCCGTTTGTTCCGTGTTGGTCTTTTCTTAATGCTCGGTTGTTCCGGAATATTCCCTTTAACGCATAAAATTTTACTTCACGGATTTGAAAATACAATGAATTTTATGCAGCCTATAGTTTCGAGCATTGCTGCTTATCTCACAGGTGTTTGGATCTATGCCAATAGATTTCCTGAAAGAAATTGGCCCGGGAAATTGGATCGATTCGGAATTCACAGTCATTCAATATGGCACGTTTGTGTATGTATTGGGATTTATGAACATTATAAGGCTTCTTTATGGTTCTTCAAACAAAAAGATACTTGTTAATCTAGATTAATTAAAAAATGAACAATTGAGAAATAGAAAATGGGTTTAAAAAATTATTTGATTTTACAAATAGATTATTCATTATTAAATTACACGTATGCTTCGTTCAAATAAAATAAAGTCAAATTTTTTGTGTTTCAGTGTAACACATAAAATATGGATTTGTATTATTACTGGCAAACCTGGTATTGATTTACTATCACAACTATGGACCATTGTTGTTGGAAAGAAATATTGAATATGATGATTTTGTCGTCCTTATTATATTTTGTCTTAGCCATATGTTTCTTTCACATTGTAACATTGATGGAGGTTTGTCCCTAGATTTTTACATATTTGGTTGGAAATAAAAAATGGCAAAAATGGCTAAACGGCTAAATTTTTTAATCAAATTAAAACAAGCAAGTATCTGTATTGTACAGACAAGTTATTAATTGATTATCTAAATATTATTATTAATCAGATGCATCGATTTCGATATAGACTAATTAGCATCGTTACTATGTTTAGTAGTAGTTCAATTGTTGATGATCATCCGCCCATTCAAAAAATTAACCCGAAATGATAAGTAAAGTAAAAATAGGTAAAATAAAAATAGTTACAGTATTTTCGAAATTAAAATTGCGCAGCAAATCATATTCTTCTATGCGTTTTGAAATTGACGGATCATAAATCTTCCTCTTCCTTTCTATATCTCTTCTCAATTGCATTTTTTTGAAGATCATTGGGAAAGTTGTTTAACGACTTCATTATTCTTTTGGCATATTTGTTAATTTGAATTGATAACAATGAATTATCTTGTGACGTGTTTACAATTTTCCACAACAAGACGACCACGAGAAAAAAGAATAATGAAAAACTTGGTTATTGCATTATTTCAAGTAGATTTTATTATAACAAAGATATAATGAAACTTAATAAAAAATGATAATAATGCATAAGATTGAACAATACAATACAAAAAATCAGAATACATCAGATTGAATAATATCAGAAAGAAAATTAAGAGGAATCCAGAATGTGATATATAATTGAAAAAATTAAACGCAATCACAACCCACAGTAAATGTTGTGTCTTTACATACTGCCACACAATTAATACAATTATTAGTACAACCCTCCATTTGAGAAGTGGAGCAGTCCCATACACCGGTACCGGATGCGTCACAAGTGTTTGTAAGTGTACAGGTAGAACAAACCACAACAGCGCGTTTAACCAAACTAGTGGGAGACGCTGAGACAACGAAAAGAAGAATCGAGAGAACCGAGAAAAATTTAATAATGTTAAGACCCATTGTAATCTAAAGAGAATAAAAGAAGATTAACAACCATACGAATAGATGAAAAATAATATACAGTCTGTAAAAAAAAATCCCTACATTAAAAATAAGTGAACAGGTAGACGATTAGATTGTTAAATTGGTTGATTATAAGGGAATATTAAAGGAAAATTTTGACTCGATTCTTAAGTTATTTAAAGGAAAACTTTGAACTTGATTTTTAAGTTATCTTTTTTCTTGATTCGAAAACAGCAGTTTATATAGCAAAAAAACCGACTCGAGATTATAATTGAATTTTTGTAAATCAAAATTTACACTTAATTCCGAATCCAATAAACCTAATTTTGGAAAGGCGGCTTATGTGTGCATCAGAACAATATAAATGTTATAACTCCGACATTTTTAATACTCCGATTTCATTTAACTCCGCCTTAATATTTTATACTTCACTCTAATAATCACAAAGAATAAAAGAATATAACCCATACAAGGAAGATAAATTCCTAAAATTTGCGCCAAAAAACTTTATCCAAGAGAGTGAAGTACGCTTCTTATTCATTCTCATATTTCCGTAAATTTTCTATTGTTTCTATCGTATTGTCATCTAAGAAATTCTTACGCCCCAATAATCCATTCATACAAATATGATCCGATCCGTGTTTCAATAAGAACAGTTTTATCATCAGAGGAGTACGCGTTATAATCTTTCTCATATTTCCGGAATTTTCTATTGTACTGTATCTATCAATTAAATTATCCCGTCCGTATCTAGAAAATTTTCGTACTTTCATCATATAAAGTAACCAGTGATGCAAATATTTGCGAAACTTATAATTTTCGATACACACAACCCAACCTTTATTACATTTCGTGAGTTTGCATTGGGAAATGAATAAGACCTAACGCCATCATTTCGCATTCTAGTAATATGCTTAAAATAAGCCTTCTAAATTTTCTTATAGACAGGCCAATGAATTTACATTATTTTGCAAAAGTACAAAGGCACCTGCATAATGCAGCTCTTTCCAAATTAATCACATAAAGCAAAAATGATTATACCCGATGAAATCGATTTAATTACCTTGATCTGAATTGGCATTTGCCATAAATGTTTAGCCGATCAAGAATTTAAAGCCTCGGGCAACACAGCATATGTTTACAAATCAATAAATTCGATATTTTAGATTATGTATCATAATTCTAAAGTAGTAAATATTCAATATACAGTACATAAGTTATCTAAGGCTAATTATTTTGGACTTCAAAGATTTGGGCAAAGCAACAAACGCCATGGGAGAACTATGCTGTCCAAATTTATTAATTAAATGCTGTATAACATAAAACGAATATTTGTTATACCGAATTTTTTTATTGCAAAAAATTTTTTTTAATAAAAGTTTATGATCGCATGAATTTCTTTACAAAAATGGAAATCTCCACATTTATTATATATTTAACAACGGATTTTCATGTTTGACGTGTTATACATATTACAAATTTTGTTAAGATGCTGAAAACTTCTATATCTTTCAGCAAATTTATTAAAACCAACAAATCAACCTAAAGTAAATCTTTTAGAAAATACAAGTCTCTTACTACTATATAAAAGTAAAAAGGATTATACTTTAATTAAAAACAGTAATGATGAAAAATAATAATAATTTTAAATTATAGGACTTATAACCAATTTTTTTTTATATATGAATTGTGATATTACATATAAATAAAAATAAAATTTTAATGACTAATCCTTCTTTTTAATGATATCTTTAAATGTTTTTTATATTTACATAGAGACAAAAATTCACAAAACCCAACAAAAAGAAAATACTATTAAACACTAAATGATTAGAAAATGATTAATCAAATAAAAGTTAATATTTAATCAAAGTTATTTGACAAAAGACAGATAAATTACAAATCTAAAATTACAAGAAAAATAGAAAAACTAATACTTAATGAAAAGAATAAATATTTAAAAGATCAATATCAATATTATAATAATACATAAATATATAAAATGATTATATAAAAACTTAGATAATAAAATCATAGAAATAAATTTTTAGAATATTTGTATAATATAAAATATCAAAGAAAATTAAATAAAATATCAAAAAGTTATTATAATAATTAAAATAATAAAAATGTTAAAAAAACAAAGAAAAATAAAAATAATTAAGAAAAAACTAAAATATTAGAAAATAAGAAAGAAATTAAAAAAATAATAAAAATATTTAATAAATTATATAAACTTATTTTTTATTTAATATATTAAATAAATAAAATAATAATAATATAAAATTAAAAATAAAAAAGAATTAAAAATATATATATAATTTATATTATATTGAATATTTTTTAATTTATATGATTAAAGTTATTTATATTATTTAGATAAATTAAATAAATTTGTAAATATTTTATACATATTATATTTTTTATTATTTTTATATTTTGTATTATTAAAAATTAATTTTCTATAATAAATAATTTAAAAAATAAAATGAAATAGAAAGGATCTTATAAAATAAAAATAATAATCAATTTTTTTAGTTTTAATAGTATTCAACTAGAAGCGTTCTTTTATTAATATTCTTAATAACCTTAAGATTTTTATACTTGTATATAAATAAAGGCATTAGCTTTTTACTTCCTGTTACATTGCATGTGAGTAGAATTATTACACAATTCTTTAATTATTTCTTTTCTGATATATATTCGTTAGATATCATTTGACATAGTTTTATTTTCTAAAATAATCCTATTTTGTCACAATTTAATATATCTTCAGGATTATATTTTTTTAATATTTACCAGAGATTCTCTCTCATTGTTTTAAGATCTTCAAGTGGTGCACTTGCGGCTTCCCTTTGTATATAATACTGTTTAAAGTTGTGTTATTTTTAAAGTTATCTACCCAACTACTAGATCCTTTAAACTTATTTTTCTTTAATAAAAAAGCAAAACTCAAGGCTTTTGTTAAAAGAATATCATCAGTAATAATGAGACTAGCTTTGAGTGTGTTATCTACTCATATTACTAATGCTTCTTTAACGAGAGAAAATGGAGTTTTCTTATCACATTTCAAATTAGCTTAGTATGAATTAGTATCTACAGAAAGCCAATGATCTTTCCTTTAAAATGTTACTTACCATGCCTTTACCAATGTCATATTTATTAGCCAAGTCTTTTTGTTTTAAAAAAGGTGATGATATTTTTTCAAATAAAGTTTTTTTTTTATGCAGCTATAAAGACTTATATTTTTTTAAAAGATTCTTATTATTTATTAGTAGGTTGATTAAGTTATTTCTTTGAGTTTACTTTTAGCATTATTAGCATTATGCAAAGAAAAAATATATGTAAAAAATAAAATATGTAAAAAAAAATATAAAACATAAGACATAATGCATTATATAAATATTTATTTATTTTTAATTTTATTTAAAAACTAGGCACAGAGAATTACAAAATTTTATATACATAAATCTAGTAATTCATTTTAAGCAAAACTTCATTATATCAAAAAAAAAATTTGTTATAAAGAAAATTCGTTATAAAAAGAGTCATTTTATATATAAATTTTTCTGACTTTAATTTGTTAAATATAATATGAATTTTTAATTACTAAATTCAGTATAATAAGGATTTTTTTATATTTAAAAATCTGTCTGACACTGGAATCCATTGTATTGTAAAATTTGTTATATCAAAATTCATTGTAAAAAGAGTTAACTATAAAAATAAATATCGCAATTAAAAAAAATAATGTAATTAAATTACTATTATAACATAATTAAATTTTCTTATAAAATAATTAAGTTGCAAATTCAATTAAAATTTAAAAATAATTATGGAAACATCTTTAGTCAAAAATATATATAAAATATAAAATTTATAAAATAAACAAAAATAAAATATAATTTACATTTTTTTTATTTAATTAATTACTGAGTTTAAAAAATAACTTATTGAAGATTTTATAATATTATTAACAATAGTAAATATTTTTTTTAAAAATCAATTTTTTATTTTATATATTAAAAATAAAGTACTATTTCTCAAATTTTATTTTTAAATAAATTTATTTAACTAATATTTTAATAAATATTATTAAATTATTTAAATTATTTTTGATTTTAATTAATACTTTAATTATGAATAAATTATATTTATATATAAATTAAATATGTTATAATAATTATATAAAATATAATTTGGAATTATAGTAATTAATTACACATTTTTTAAAAATATAATAATTACATAATTAATTATAAGATAGTAAATAATTACAAGATAATAATTAATTATAGGATGATAAATAATTATAGTGTGATAATTAATTATAGGTAGTAATATATTACAAGGTGGTAATTATTTATTATAGACATAATTAATTATTAATTAGCAAATTTTAGATTATTTATGAAATGATATAAAAATTTTTAATTTAATAATTAATTATAGTTACATAAATAATATTACTAAAAATTAATTTTTCAAATTTTTTTTGAACTATTATATTTTTTTTTAAAATAAAAAAATACTTTATTTTATTTAATATAAACTTAATACTTAAACTTATAAGAATTCTTATTAAATGTAATTTTTTATATTTTTGTAGATTTTAATTTTATATACATTTAATATTTTTTTTATAAACATTAATACAGAAATTTTAATAATAAAATTGAGTATGTTAATTATCTTTATCTTTAAGTAAAAGTTATTTAGCAAATTTAATTCTATTGTATATAAAATTTCTTTAATATTGGATTAAAATTTGTGTAATAATATATATTTTTATAATTTTATTAATAATGTAACACTTTTTTAATTTCATAGGATAACTTAAGTATTTTGGTTAAAGTTAATCGCTTTTTATTTCTAAGTAAATATTATTCAGCAGATTTGATATTATTTACTTCTAATTTTTTATCTTAACTGGTTTAATATTCATACAGTAGTATTTTTTTTTTTGTAATTTTATTAAATAAGTTATACTTTTTTAACTTTATAAATTAATTTGATTATTTTGGTTAAAATAAACTACTTATTGCATATTAAGTAAAAATATTCTATAAATTTAAAACTACTTATATATAAATTTTTATCTAGATTAGTTTAATATTTGCTAAATAATATAACTTTTCATAACTTTATTAATTCTTAAATTTTTTGTTTTTTTAAATATTTATTTAATTTATTAAATACTATATTAACATAAATGTATATTGTGAAATTATCATATTTATAAAAAAAAGTATCAAATAAAAGTATTTAAAGGTTATTACTTTATTTTATTATAATTAATAATTAATTTTTTGAATTTTTTTTTTTTGAATTTTATTGTATTTTTAATTAAAATTTACAATTACTCTTTTTCATGTAGAATTTTATTTTTTTTCAAATATATATTTAATTATAATAATTAATAAAAAATTAAAAACTTTTATTATTAATAAAATCACTTTAAATTTTATAAAAAGTATGCAAAAAATACTTTCAAATCTATAAGGTAAGTTAATATTTGCTTTATTTTTAAATTAATTAATTTTTTATAATTATTATTAATTAATTACTCTTTTGTAATTAATTATATATTATATGTTAAAATTACATATTGAGTTTTGATAAATATTTACCATAACATGTATAATAATGTTGGAAAATTGGACAATTTTGGACAATTTTGGACAGGTTATGGATAGGTTATGGACACATTTTTCTATGTTCATAACCTTGTCCAAAATATTTAAAATTAAAAAATGTGTCTAAAACCCAACACTGATGTATAATATAAATATTATTAGAAAATTTGATAATTTTGAATAATTTTAACAGGTTTTAAATATAAAAATATGTTTATAACCTGTTTAAAACTAACAAAATTGTTTAAAAATTGTCTAATTTTTCAATAATATATATAGAAGCATGTAAAATTCATGTGCATAATGTGCTTATATACACATTAAATTATTTTGTATACATATTATACAGCATAAAATGTGCATAAATAATTATTAAAAATAGATAAATTATATATAAAAATGGAAATACTATGTAATACATGCATTAATTTTCTATTTTTAGTACAACTTATATGCATGACTTTTGGTCTAAATTTTATACACTGTATAGAGGATTATTAATATTTTTTTTATTATAATAAAATAAATTGGTTTTAGTTAATTTTTTAAATATGTAAATAATATTATAATAGAATAATTATCCTTATATTTTTTAATATCATTTAATTTACTTTATTTATTTTTTTTAGAGTTAGCTACTTATATAAAATATTATTATAAAGATTTATTGCTATTAATATTTTAATTAATTTATATATTATATTTTATATATTTAATTAATTTTATTAAATATATTTTTGAAATTTTTGATTATTTTCATTTATTTATTAGTATATTAAATTTAAGTAAAAAAAAACTTTTCAATTTTAAAAAATCTTATAAATATAATTTTAAGGTAATATTATTCATTTATTTTAAAATTTTTTTTTATCTAAAGGAATTAATATTTAATTTATAAAAAAAAATGCATAATTTTTCAAATTCTTTTATATAATCAAATATGTTAAAATTCTTGATTTTAGATTTTAGATAATATTTTATGTTTAGATTATAAACTTTTTTTTTTTAATGAAAAATTTAATAATATATAATATTTTGATAATAATTAATTCTTAGAAGTTATTATTGTAAATTATTTTAATTTCATTTTATTTATACTAATGAATTTGTTTAAATATTTTATTTTTTTTTACAATTACAAAACTTGTTTTTTCTTTTGTTAAATTGTAACTTTAATGTCTTGTTGCTTATTTTAAAATGTATAAAAACAAATGATTTTGATTATTTCTTGAAAAAATTTAATTATTCAATTTTGATTAATATAAATCAATTTCAACAAATTTACTTTATATATTTACTATCCAGCTCAGTTAATACATGTTTAGTATTAATCCCAAATTTAGATGTTTTACAAAAAATATTTGTTAATATAATAATACAAATGAAATTATTGTAATTAAACATTGAATTTTTACGAGGATGACATTTTAGTACATAAAAATTTTCAAGTTTTCAGATAATTTAGTAAAAACGAAACATAGCATATGTGATAAATTGAAACATCACGCAAGTGTAAATAAGAAATTTTCTTTAGTAATCACGGAAATAAATTTATGTTTTTTCACATTATAATTAATTTTCGTAGCTAATGTAACCCGATGATACGTCACATATACGTTCTTCCCGTTTTGACTTATCTAATAAATTAAGAGTGAAATAATACTCCAAATTTTTTTGGGGGGGGGGCAGAAGACGTAAATATGATAAAATATATTATAATTTTGGCAATCGATCTAACTATGACCAAAGTACTTGTAATGGGAAGTTTTTTTTTTTGTTTTTTTTAATAAAAAGAGTTTATTTTTTAAAAAATTTCAGATACCTAATTTTTTCTTCTTTTTTAATTAATTAAAAAATAATATGTTTGTCACATCTTCAATACAAGTCGCATCTCTTTTAGTAGCCGTGAAAATTTTTAATGACATTCTTCCTATTTCTGCTCAAGTTACTATCATACCTGGCGATGGAATTCCAAATTTTTTTTTGACAAGGCCCATTCGTTCTGCATGGATAGGTCTTTGGGTTCTTTGGATTTTATGGGCACTTTTAACGTACGTGTAAAGAAAAGGTTTAATTTGTTTATGATGACATCAAATTAAATTTTTTTCATGCAAATCAATTAGACTTCTTAAATTGATTTCAAGAGAGACGAAGACCAGGAATGCTCATACAACTGAAAGGCCAGATGCATCCCTTGAAAGAGATAGAGGGGCTAACGCCAAGAAAGGAGGATTTGCCGAAATTATGGTAAGCGTTAAAAAAAAAAAAATATCAATTTACAATATAATAAATTCGTTCGTTAACTCGATACCTTTTATTTTATTTTCCTAATTGTCAGGATAATGGGCCACGACGAGCGGCAAGAATATCTCGTGACCTTTTATTGGGGTTACTAACAGCCCTGGTTATCAACACACTCGGGCGTGGAGCAGGAACAGGATCAGGGCGAGCTGTCGAAATATTGACATGGATTTTTGTAGGATTAGCAATTATTTGGTTACTTGTTGAGATGGCCATGGATAACAAGATCATTAGATTTATTTTTGGTTTCGTTGAATATAGTATTTTATTAGTCATTTTTATCTTAGCTTATAGTTCCGGATGGAGAATTCCTGGAAGAATAGCTTAGGTTTTTCTTTATTTGTAATTTGAAACACGTGAAAATCTTATGCATACATTATTTAGCTCATTACGTATTAAAATAATCAACGACAAAAGAATATGATTTCACATGCGAAATATCTTTTATTTATTTACATATATATACATATGTAATTCCGACGAATCTTTTAAATTAGTTTGAACCTTTGTAGAATGTGGGAAAATACTATTAAAAGATTAATTTCCATTCCTGCGCTTTCAATTGGAGA
Organism: Funneliformis mosseae; assembly: GCA_910592005.1. Classification (NCBI taxonomy): domain Eukaryota; kingdom Fungi; phylum Glomeromycota; class Glomeromycetes; order Glomerales; family Glomeraceae; genus Funneliformis; species Funneliformis mosseae. The sequence continues at coordinate 4,514 of CAJVPP010001240.1, read as the reverse complement.
AACGGTAATCCCAACGGGTATTTAATTTTTTTAAAAATAAATTAGGTTTATTTATAATTATTTTATAACAGGTTTATATAACCGCAGCAAGCATGTTAAACGATCTCGGGAAAAGCGGAACCTATTAATTTGGTACCATCACCATCTTTTTCAGAAAAAGGATAAATCTTAATGTTTAAATTGATATCATCTAATCTCACTTTGGTATCTTGTCTTCCAAGATAAAATAACATGGTATACATTGCCAACTCGAATTCTGGAGAGGTGCCGATGAATGAAGTGGAGAAAGGTTTAAGGGCTCCTTTAAACGTAAATCTTATGGGAATTATATGAGCAGTTGGATCGGGCTTGTAGAGCAAGAAATGTTAGAAGGAATTCAACAGGTGGGAAAATAAAATTAAGGTGAAGGTACCAACCTTTTCATTTCTGCTTCCCCTGCTTGGAACGAAACCTTCATAATCAATTTTACCGGTTTTCTCATAAAAGTAAAGCGTAATCCAATTATGAAACGCTGTAAATAACAAGATGTTTAATTAAATCGGCAAATCAATCGACAAGAAACGATTTTACGACCTACCTTTTGCTTCCCCGTTTCTAATCTCACCAACAAAAACGTGCTCAAAAGCGGAGGAATCTTTACCAACACCTTCTCTTCTATAAAGTTTAAACCATATATTATCAAGTGCCTTTTCAAATGCAGCTTCAGTTCCCTGAAATAGTCCTTTTGCTTTCAAATAATTTAAAGTGTAAATCATTGGAGCAGTTTGTAAACACGCCTTAAGGAAAGCCTGATTTTCACTTAATTCGTGAGTATCGACTTCTTCCGGTATACCGGTTTCTGGAATGTAATTATCAAGCAAATGATAAAATAATTGAAATGTCGGCATTTTGCTAGGTTTATTGGATACAAATTTAAATAAATGATCTCGCGTGTTATCTCCTAAAAATAGGTAATTTTTTAGATATCAAAATATTAACACATGACGGGTTTAATTCATAAAAGTGTTTAATGGTTATGATATATTTTACCTTTACGAAGTGCCAATGGCAAGTTAATATCATACTACGAAAGGTCATGAATTAAATTTAAGATTAAAAACGGTAATTTATATTTCTTTGGCGATTATTATTTTTATATCATACACCTACATCAACACCTGGTGTTAATCTATTAGTATCCAAGTCCCACAATTTTTGCACGGCAAATGAAACATCAGATAATTCTTTTTCGGTAGGTTTAGTAGCCATTTTTAAAATGATTTTTTCCTTTTTCCTTAAAAAAAAAAAAAATTTATTTGGTTTCTATTTTTTTTTTTTTTTTTTATTTTTATCATCGAAGACTGTTTATATAAAGATTTATTTTTATTTTGTTGGACGGAAATATTGTTTATTGATGATCATGCATAATAAAGTCACATTTGTATAAAGTTTTTAACGAAGGTATTGTAGCATTGATTATCTTTATGATCTTCCGTTTTTGGGTTGGATAATCAGTTGATATTTCCTTGATATACCATTTAAGAAATATTGAACTAAATTTGATTGTATCATTTAAATGGTCAAGCCATTTCCCATTTTTTTATCATGAGTTTTAGAAAGTTTCCATAATTTTTGAGCCACGAACAGACCATATACGGGAAACACTACGGACAGCACAATCCGAGATTTACGTTTTTTCCATTTTTTGGAAGGATTATCGGAAGAATATGGTTCATTATAATTCTTATACCACAGTAAACATGTTTTGGCAAATTCCTCCACCATTTTCTTTTCATCTAATGGTCCTTCATGATTTAATATTTTACCCACCAAACTTAATGTGAATGTTTGATATTGAATCGGGTGTAACATGTGAATGAACCAACAATTTAATATGTCCACCGTGGGTATTAAACCCTTATCTGGATGTTTTCGTTTTAATGACAGGAATTTTTGATACCTTATGGTTGACCTATTCAAGACATCCTCTTCATCGCAATCTTCCCCGTTCATTAAAATTTTACAAACCACATCTTTATACCTTAAAACCGTTCCGATCAAGTCCAATGAAAATGGAGTAATTAAATGTTCATATGATGAAATTACCCTATCATGGATGTCCTTCCTTAGATAACTTAATTCCGATTGTGAATCTAATTTGTAAAGCACTCGAATAATCTCTTCCCGTATCACCTTCCAATTACAATTATCTTGAATATTTGGTATGTATAATGATGGTGGGGACGGTTTTCCGGTATACGTGGTGGAACTCAATCGGATTATCTCCCTTATGATATCTTGATCAAATAATAATCGATTCTCCTCCTTTGCGTGTCTGTAATCTACTTTATTGGTACAATCGTTTAATAATGTTCCCGCCAGACATTTCCTCTCATCTTTTAAATAGTTCTCAATATCATTTAACATCCTCTTTGATGATAAGATATCAGAATCTAATTTGATTTCACATCGTGAACATTGATGATTCCCTAGTTTCATCTTTAATTGTATGAACTTTTCTTGCTCGATCAAATTGTCTTTCATACAAAATGGACATCGAATTAAGAAAGGTCTGTCATCTTTATATTCCAACAGGTAAGGTTCTTTGGAATATTCTTGCCAAATCGTTACGGATTCCGTATCAATCTCAGAGTCCATTCGAATCAAAGGGAAATCATATGACATCATATGTTCACCATACATCCGGATCAAATCCTCTTGATACGTTGACGGATTCGTCATGTGCGCACTCCAAAATACCGACACATCTAATGGTGGGATCGGAATTGATTCGGGTTTCGGTTTTAATTCGTCTAATAAATTTAACCATAAAATATATCTTTGTTCCGCTCTTAATAAATATCCTAATAAAAGGGTTGAATCATTTTGTTCCAATCGTTTCGTAAATCTAATCAATAAATTGATGTGCGCCTGTACTATGATTTATCGGACGTCAAAGAAAGGTGAACGATTATGGAAAATTGATTTTGAAAGGGTAAAAAAATGATGACTCACTGGTTTGTACCGAGACCACTTGGTCAATTAAGGTAGTGTTGGCGGGTGATAAATATTCTGGGCTTTGATCAGGTACTTTTAAGTACCCTCGGTAATTGATACTCCCAATATCAAGTGGAGAAGCTACTGTTTCATTTTGACTCGATACCTTTCTCACTAACTCCATCTTTTTTATTTATCTTTTTTTATTTAAATAAAAAAGAAAAAAAAAAAAAAAAAGGGGAATTCCGAAATAATTGAAAATTTTTTTATTTTGAAAGGAAATACTTACTTATATATTGTAATAAGAAAACTCTCAAATATAAATTCGGACGTTAAAAAAGCATGCAACGATTATCATTGGTTGAGATGCAAGATTGAGACCAATAAAATCAGCCACTGTATGATATTATTTTGGTTATACGAGGAAAACATGGTTTTGAGGGAAAATATCGCACATTTGATTTTGTTCAGGTGATTTTTAGGAGGAGGTTTCGTTAAAATCTTTCCATCACAACACTCCACATCCAAAATTCTTATTGTTAGAAGGTTCGACCTTTCACGAGTTTTTAATATTCAAGCAATCAATGATTTTTTGAGAAACAGACATGGGTGTATATATTGGTAAATATCAATAGTTAAATAATTATCTATATTATGATGTCGTGACCCTTGAAAATAACGAAGGATCAATAGGAAGTAATGTTCGATGAATTGACACCTAATCTTTTTTTTTAGAAACTTCATTAATCAATAATAATTTGTCTTGATACCATTTCTAGCCTTATATTTCTATTCGACCTATCGGAAATTCTCTTTCTTTTACATTTGTGACATTTGTAACAAGTTCTCTTATTAAAAGATATTGAAAAAAGTAATCGAAATATTCAATTAATATATCTTTAGAAAAAAAAGAAAATTACTTTTATCTATTTAATTTATGTGGTTCACACGTACCTCCTTCACATGCTGTTTTGGTTGTAGAATAAATACGAATCAGGTCATTTATTCATTAATATTTACTATATCAGTCAAATTTTGATTAATGAAATGTTAAAGTAAAATTATTTGATATTAAAAGTATTTAAGTATTTTTTAATTTCGATAAATTCAATAATTTGAGTATAAGTATTGGAATTTTATAAGATGGCAACACTATTTTGCATTTCGATTGAACTTTAGGCTTTTTAAACTTTTTTTTTTTAATTGCTTATTGGGATTTAATTATATAATCAAAAAACTATTTTTATATTTAATAATAATTATTTTTGTTTAATTAAAAATATATAATTATTACATTGTGGGTATAGAAAAAAAGAATTCAAAGAATTCATCGTCTTAACAAAGCAGTATATAAATAATACAACAATCATTAATCGTTAATTACAATTAACAATGTCATAATTGCGACGCAGTAAATAAAGTAATTAGTTCTTTATCGTTTCAAATTAAAACAATAATTTCGATTTTAGTAAATTAACACATTTTAACATTTGAAATATTGGAATATTAATTTGCTATCGATACCAATTATTTTTATT
>CAJVPP010001239.1:0-21484 GCA_910592005.1 Funneliformis mosseae | reverse complement strand
TATAAATAAGGAATAAAAATTAACTTACCGCTTTGCATTAAATGAAATAAACATAACTAAAATTTCAAATGTAAAAACATGTACTGAATTTTTAAAAATTGTTACCAATTCTTGAACAGCTTCACTTTTCTCATCAATGACTTCTTCTTCAATATAAAATTTACATAATTGTGGTATATGTTGGTTAATCCAAAAAACAAACTTAATCCATGAGTTTCAACAGGTTTTCACAGATAAAAGTGGTAATGTAATTGAATTTTGATTAGAAGGAGTTGTGGTAGAAGAAATAAAGGAATTTAAAAAAACAGTCTATCTTCTTTTAAGAGCAGGGCAATAAATGATGGATTTTTTTATATTTGCTACAATTTTAATTAGAAATTTGAAACTTTTATAACTAATTCATGTTTCTCCAACCAAGTTTAAAATGTGAGCTAAACAATGGTTATGCTTTAATTGGAAAATTAATGGAGATAATATTTGAAAGACTTTTATCATATATGCTACATTATTAGAAATAAAAAAATAAGATTATCATGAAAAATATTATAAAATTGTAAGATTCTTATAACTAATTAAGCAATAATAATACTATTAATGGTATCATCCAAAAATTCTGTTTTAACTAATTTAGTTTGGTTACCAAAACTAAACATTATATTGATAGCTGCCTGATCACAAACATCTGTTATTTCATCAATAGTAATAGATATACGCCTATTATATACTATTTCTTGCATGTTAGAAACCTTCATATTAAAGACAATTGGCAAATATTTTTCTTATAATAAAGAAGAGCCTGCAATAATTCCACCTATAATATAATTAATGAGTTAATAACATATTAAATGATAAATTAAATATAAAATAGATTTTATATACTATTTTTACAAATTTCAAAAAAAATCCTTAAGCTTATTTACTTTTTCAAGTGATATATTTGTATGTGTAAATGCTTTTACTAAAGCAATATTAAAGACTTCACGTTCATTTAACTCATTATTATTGACATTAAGAGTGGTTTGATGAACTCTTATTTTATTTTTGACTTTGCGTATATTTTTTTTATGTTTGTTTGATTTTAAATGTGTATCTAATATAGATTTTTTTTTATGATCTAAAACATTTTGGCAAAATTCACAAAACAATTTTTACCTATCAACATAAAAATTCTTTTTATATTCTGAGTTTTCAAGTCTACACTCAGTTGCTGAAACTATTGTAAAAAAAAGATAATAAACATCTCGCATCACAATTTTAATCTATAGATTTTAACTGCAGATATACTATATGATATGCAAAAAATGTGGACTTAATTAAATCTGTAACAGTATATGCTATTGCAAAAAATCATGATTTCTGCATATATTATGTTACCACAGAAAATGGGCCACCTTAATACAAATTATTTATAGAAAACAATTAATAATTACGATTTAAATCAATTTTTTTTTTAAAAAAAAATTAATTCTACAAATATTTTGTTTTAAAAAATGGCAATGATCAAAGAAATAAAAAATAAATTAAAAAATGCAGAGAAGCAAAGAGGAATATGTTAGTGAACGATAAATTTTAGAAGGAAATAAAGAAAAATTTGAGGAGTCAAAGGAAAAGTAGGAGAAGGTGAAAATAAAGTGGAATAAAAAACTGCTTAAGGTAAAGAAAAAAGTAATGAACAAATTGCATAAAAAATATATTTTTCATTTATTCCATTTCGTTTATTTGATATTAATATATTATTTATAATTGATTTGTATTATTTTTAAAAAATTTTTGCTTTTATAGTTCACCTTTCATTACTTAAGGATATTATGAATATAATTTTGTTAAATTTTAGTACTTTAAAGAAATTCTCTGAAATTGCTAAAACTAAAATCATTTTATTAAAAGGCTATAATTTCTCTAACGATTTAGAAAAAATTTAAAATAATATTGAAAATTCAAAGAAATATGAATGGGAGGAAACTCTTAAAGTCAAGTCAGATTTCAGAATTCTTGTAGCTAAAAGAATTCCTAAAATAGGTATCAGTGTTAAATCATTTATTATTCTATTTTTTGAACATATTCTAATGATAACATTTGATTTTATTTTAAGGAAAATTCGTTATAAAAAAAAGTTGTTTGAGAAAGTAAAGCAAAAAATATTAATCATTAAACAATAAATTTCATTTCAATATATTTTTAATAATTTCAGCAATGGTATTCAATTAGATAGAGGTGATAGTGAACTATCAATAAAAATACTTGTTGTTCTGCAGATTGTATATGCTTTTTTCATCTAAAGCAATTATAATGTGACATTTTCAACATTTAGCTAAACTGTTCTAACACTTAACCAGGAAAAATATTTTTATACTAATAATATGATTCTCAAAATTCTTGAGTATCTAGACCTTACAGACAATTAGTTTCTCTTTTTATTTTTACAAATTGATGAATTTCAGATCATCTTTGATTTTAAAGGCTAGAAAGCTGATATGAATTATGGTAACCCAAGGGTATATTCAAGGGTATATTATACAATATTGAAAGATTTATGCTTGATAATTCCAATTTAAGTTTCATTTAGCCTTTTCTTTCAAGAATTGTACTATAAAGCAAAAGAAACCTACGATATATATTTTTGAATTTGTCAATTTTTCTTTGCTGAATATGCAATCATAAATTGACATAATGAACTATTTTGCAAATAATAAAGGCTTCCTTTAGATATATAGAACATGCAAGAATAGATGTATTTTTTGTTATGTGATACAGATGGATTCCTATGAGCAATTGAGTATTTGAAATGCTACTTTGGAAAGAGATATGAAAGAACAGAAAATTTTTTTAAAGATATTAATTTGTTGCATTATAATGCAATCCACAGTAATATGGCAAAAGATATTGACAATATGTACACAATTACAACATAGGTTATTTATCAAAATGAACTTACTGAAGTCATTATTTATCGATATTTTGCAGAAATTTCATTAAAGAAGTCAGACCTTCTTTCAGTCAAATATTCTGATACTCTAGAGTCTTTAGAGCGTGATCAACATTTGATTCTGATAAATTATGCTGAAAATGACAATTGTATCTTGATTATATTACCCCCTATTTTTATTCATCTTTACATTCAAGCTCTCAAATCATTTGTAGTAGCAGACAAGTTGAAAATATTATTCTTGCTAGGATGGAAAATGAAATGGCATGATTTTGAAATACTTGTTGCAGAACATATGGCATTTAGTATTAGGGTTTTCTTCTACTTTGGGTATAAGAAAGTGACTCTTAAAAATATCTTATAGTGACAAGATATCTTTAGAGATAAAAGTTGAACTCAAAGAAATTACTGTTCATCAATTTCGTAATAAGTTTCTAACCACTTACCTTATTACTAATAAGCAAGGTGAAATTGTGAACTTCAAGTCAAATGTGATTGTGAATGGGGATAAAGTATCATTTGCTGATTTTTTATTTGTTTTTGTAAACATTGGTATTTTAAAAATGTCATATTTTTTTAGGAAATTAGTATCTTTACTAACATTTCACAAAAATATTAGGAAAAATCAGAACTAATAGTATGCATCCAAAATAAATTGTGGAAAGGCTATTTTGAGAAGGCTGATGTAAAGAAAAAATATAACAAAAATGTGGTTGCGGTTCAGAGCACATATTATAATTTTAGCATTAACAACTATAATGTTATTACAGTATTCATATCATTTGCTAATTTCAAGAAAGATATTAGTGGCTATTGTGAAGAACCTCTACCAAACTGTCTTATTATATATTGGCATAACTTTAAAGACTTCTTTAGACATATTCTCAGTTGCTGTGTGCAAATTTCTAGAAAATGTAATCCAAATTTTACTCCTTCAGATTGCTAGTTATCAGTTTCAACAAAAATACCACAAGAAATTATAGATAAAGTTTGTGCCAAAAAGGCCTTTATGTTCATTACAAGATATGTTTGATGCTGACCTATAGTTTAATAACTACAAGGATGATATTAACAATATGACATATTCATTGTATACTGATACCATTGATCTTGCAAACTCTAATAAGAAACGCTGGCTTAGTTATTATGATGAAGTTCTGCAATTGTAGATTCTGATCTGAATGTCAGTTTTTTTTGCTATGTAATATTCAAAATGTCTGGGTATTGCTATATAAAGTTTAATTTAAATTATTATTTAGTTGGGATTGTGAGAATATTTCAGAATTACAAAAGTCAATTGGATATTATCATTTATACAGTCTTGCTAGTATTAAAAATTTGATGGTAATAATAGGGTTTTTTTGAAAAATATTTTAATTAAATACATTATTTTATTATTTTCTTTTCATTTCCAGTAGCGATGCACAAATTTAATGTTAAAAGGCTGTTTTTATTTTGATATACAGTAAGTACATTATGATCCCAAAAATTTCACCATATTTATAATAAAATCGACTACATAGTTTGTAGATATTTCTTTATCTTTCTAAATATCCTATATAAAAAATAAATTGATCAAATAATTTTAAAAACTTTCAAACTCCTCCTGTAAACCTAATCATCTGATTATTGGAATGACTATGATCTTATCTTATATTGTGAATTGGGAGAGGGGCTAGCGCCTTTCATTCGATCATATATCCCAAATTCAAATTTAATAACTACCTAATCCTGATTCTCAACAAGGCCACATTACTTTAACTAGGGGTTAGTTAATAAGAATTGGTTAAAATCTTGATTAATTAATTAACTGGTTAAATTTAGTTTAGGTAGACAAAGCCTTAGCACGCGCATCAACGATCTCTAAGGTTTATTCTATTACTATTTATTCTTTGACAATTTAAACTTCAGTTACATCTCGCATGGATCAGTGTATACCGCAAATGACCTTATTATAAAAATGTTTATTAATATTATTATTGTGACTTCATATCATGTTATAGGCAAGTCATAAAGTCAATAAAATTACAGAAAAAGAAAGAATTCCTCAATATTTCAAACTAATAACAACAAATAAAAAAATTTTAAAAAGAAACCCCTCTACACGTTAGCGGCTTTAGTAATATAGCTTCATTAGAATCAATCTGTACAGGTCTTTTAATTTTTATAAATACATGAGTGGGATCATGTAAATTAAATGGATATGCCTCACAAATCACGCACATTTCAAATTTAAAACAATGTTCACACTAAATGATAAAAAGGGGGGAAATCTTACTCAGCATTCTCCTTTTTTATATTCAAAAAAAAACAATTGATTTATCTTGTACCTAATGCCTTTAATATTTTGTGACAAATATTTACAAACGGTTTAATGATCGATATCTAAGAACGAATAAATTAATAATAAATATTAAATAAAAGTGACTATCAAAATAATAATGATAATAAAGACATCTATTCTTCTTTACCTTGTTCATTTTGTTCGATTAATTTAAATTCGAGTAATAAGCAGTTCTTGCAAATCTATCATTACCAATTAGATGCTTAATCTTAATAAATACATGATCGCGATTATGGTTTGATGTTTCGCAATTTGAACATATATTATAATAATCACAATGACCATACTAAAAGTGAACTTACAGTGAGAAAAAAAAATTGAAATGTTGGAGAAGCGATTAAACAAAGGAATATACCTTGTATCGAATTCTCACTATATACTTGTTGCATACGTTACAATATGCCAGATGCACTCCATTTTTTAAAAAGTATTCAAGTCACATGAACAATCATTACGCATCCAACCATCAAACAAACGAATAAAAAAAAATTCACCTATATAAAATTAAAGAAGGATCATTTAATTTACAGTATCTTTTAAATTTAATAAAAATCACAAAGAATTTTAACTTGTTGATTTCTTTTCCGGAGGACATGATCTTGCTCGAAGATGACATGTTTCAAGGCTTTGATATCATTTTATAATTTATCATTTAATTTATTTGATTCATCAATTTCATGATATTGCAAGACACATTTCTCGCGAAGTCTTTTAATTTCACTTTGTAAAGCTTCAATTTCTAATTCAAATTCCGAATTTTTACATTGTAATCTACGATGATCTAAATCTAATTTTTCAAAAAGAATCTTTTATATCATGTCTATTTTTTTTCAATTAGATTGAATCGTTCATTAAATTGTTTCAATTCCTTATTTAATAAATTATTCTCCTCTTCAATTTCTTTCAATTTTTTAGATAATTGTTGCTTATCTACTTCTAATAAATTATTCTTTTGTTGTATTTAAACATTTTGTTGTTGCAACTCATTGTATTTTTTTATATATCCATTATTATTTTCTTTTAGTGAAAAGATTTCCTTTTTAATGGTTCTTAGATGCGATTCTGAATTGGTAACCTTTTGATACCTCTCTATCTGGTCTAATAAAATTTCCTTTTGTGATATTAAATCTTGGGCAGATTTTATCGTACTTTTTTGGGAAAAGATCTGTTGCTGTAGTGCACAAATCTTTGATTTTTGATTTTAAAGATTCCGTTAAAGAATTTAACCCTTCCCTTTCTAGCTCAGATTCATAATAACGAGATTTTAATTGTTTTATCTCAGTTAGATTATTACTTTTGTTATTGGCAACATTATTGTTGTTGGTATTGCTGGAAGCGGGTGAAGTATAAATTGCTTGTTATACTGAAAGTGCGTTAAAAAAACAAATTATGATAACTTTAGATTATCTTTAATTGATTAATTTAAAAACCATAACAAAAATGGTTGAAGTAGATCTTTTATGTATTTACACGTGAAGATTCATGAATATCATCTGAGTTTTAATTGTAGCCAAAAAAATCTTTTGGAGGCTGAAACTAGCAATAGAGTACTGCCTCTGTAATATACAAATATGTTAAAGAGATTAAAGTAAACTATTTAATAAAACTACTTATCGGACATACCAAATACAAGACATACTGTTAAGCTAAAAGAAAATAATCTCTATTTATATAAAATAAAATACATAAAATTATCAAAGAAATAAAAGAAATAGTTAGACTTACAATCACATGAGAGATGAGATATTTAATACCTCTTCCTTCCCTTTATAATGATGTGATATATGTTACTCTCCTAATTGAATTTATTTTTATATTCAGATTTATAAATTAAATCTTAATTTAAATCTAAATATTAAATCCAATTCTAATATTTATTTTAAATTAACAAATTATTTTTTTATTAGCATATTATTATACATAAAACAATTTCATATTAATGCTATTAAATATCAAATAGATAAATTATTATAATCATTATATTGTATAAGAAATTATTTTTAGCTTATTTCAAATTATTTTTGTAAAATAAAACAATTTATTCCTTTTTATTATTAATTAATTCATACCTTAATTTAATAGCAAATTTTTGATTAATGGTTTTTTATTTTTTTAATTAATTTAGTTTTAATTATAAGTAATAAGTCAGATTCAAATAAACTTAAATTTAAATTAAATAAATCTGAATTATTAAATCCAATTTTAACCCTTAAATGATAATTTTTTAATAAAAAAAAAGATAGGAATACTATTATAAGTTTAAATGAAGAAAATATTAATTAGAAAATAAATAAAATAATTAAATTATAAGAATAAATTAATTCATCTTTAATATGTAAATTTTTTGAAATTTTTTTTATCTTTTATAAATATATAAATATATAATATTATAAAATAAAATGATCTTTGATATATATAATTTATAAACAAAAATAATAAATTTTTAAAATTCAAAAATTGTATTTTAATATTAAAAGATTTCAATGAATTTTACTATCTGTTAAATCTTTATTACTTATCAAACCTTTCACAATTTTATCTTTAATAAAATATTTAATAAAATTTTTCAATTTCAATGCTTATCAAAACTTTTAGATTTTGTTTAGCAATTTTAATTATAATATATAAATATATTCTAAAATTTTAGATTTAAAATATAATATCTTAATATTTAAAAATTAAATTTATATAATTTTAATAATATTAAAAGGCTTGTAATATATTTTTTCTAACAAAACTGTTTTGATTTTAAAATAAAATAATTTATATTTTATAATTAGATTTAATCAGTTTAAATTAGTATTATGAAAATTTATTATCATATAATATTATATTAATTTAGCAATTTTTTTGATATTAAAAAAAGTAAAGTATCATAAATATAGAAAACTATAAAAATAAAATTAATACATAAAAGTCAAAAATAAATATATATACCAATTAGTTAAAATATTTTAAACTTATTGCAATTTTTAAATTTAATAGCCAATTTTAATTTTTTAATTATAAAAAATTTAATAAGTAAAGCTTTGAATGATTCAGATTAATATGAAAAATTTTTAGCTTAGATTAAATTTTAATCAATTTCAGATTGCATAAAAATCAATTTTGAAATTTTCAAAGTAATAAATAATAAAATAAAAACAATAAAAAAGCAATATATATATATATATTGAAATAATTACATACAAAAAATATTATTATAAGCAACTATAATATACATTAACTAAAATACTAAAAAATATTATAATTATTATTAATAAATAATTAGATAACAGTTTTATTATATAGGTAACAACATATATTTAACTAAATAAAGTATAGGTTAATCTATAATGAGCAGTTTTACAACATATATATATTGTAAATTGCATAATAAATAATTTTTAATAATATTTAATATTATATGAAAGAAGAGTATCAAGAAAATTTTTTTTAGTAAGATTTATTATTCAAATATTTAAAACTAAAAGATAAAGTACAATTTTATCATTATTTAAAATCATTTTTTACTAAAAAAAAAATAAATTAATAAAAAATAAAATTAGTAAATTTAATAAACTTTTAAATGAATAAAATTTAAAATTTTAACAAAAAAGTTTTTTTTAAAAAAAATGCGGTAGTTCCACAAAATCTTTATTTAGAAAAAGTAATTCTATATAAAATAGAATAAACATATCAGAAGAAATTATGAAAATCTCCTTGTAACGACTAATCTAAGATAATAAGTAATTCAATTGAATGACCAATTATGAAATCGGCTATAATTGGTATTTGTATGATATTTAGTAATCATGGCATGTGACGATTGATACTAAGTTTAGAAACGTGGTTTGAAAAAAAGTTACACTGCCTCACGGAACTGAGACTAAATTCAGTTCAGGCTATGCAAATTTTGTGGCTTGAATAAATTTCTTATTTTTTCACAAATAATTTTTGTGTAAGTGACTAGAAAGCGGTTTAAGCTTAATCGAAAGGACTATTTGGACTGAAATAGTCGATTATACCGTTATTCTACACTTTCACAACAAACTTTACAAATGAGCATCCTTAAGGGTGCGCTGGAAAGGCTTCTTGCCGAGGCTCAATCATCAAAACAAAAGGAACTTGAACAAGTTTGTTCAACAGCGGTAGAACAACTATTACAAGAAATAGACACAGTCACAAAAGAAAATGCTTCGATTGAAACAAACTTAAAAGATAAACAAGACAGAACTGAAAGTTCCACTACTTCGAACTTAAACGGTGGAATAGTGACTAGTGAAACTAGCGAAAAGGAGGGAAAAACAAAAAGTAGTTCGTCACCGGGGAAATCAATTGAAAACGCTTCTCCTAGTGCTATTTCTAGTGGAAATGGACGAGTATCCCTTTCTAGCAGTTTATTCGCACGTGCTGGAGAAGATTTACCGAAAATTATGGCCGATAATTATTGGCAACCATTTAGAATTGCTTGTGGTAACTCAATGCCAAATAATATAAGAAATTTAGCATTAGATTGCTTACAAAAGGTTATTGCCCACGGACTTTTCAAAGGATCAAATCCAATCGCACCTCCAAAGAACGTACAAATAAAAAAGAAAGATCAAAAAATAAAAAATAATGGTGGTTTTAGTGAAACAAATAATATGTCATATATTGATATATCTACACCTTTTGATAATAAAGAGTCAAATGGAATCGAAGAAAATAATTTATCTAATTTCCCTAATCCTGCCCGATTAATTGATGATGTTGTCCATACTGTTTGTATTGGTTTTATTGGTCCTCAAACCGACCAAACCGTTCAACTTCAAATATTAAAAGTGTTACTTACACTTGTTACTACTGAACAATGTCCTGTTCATGGAATTAGTTTATTAAAAATTATTCAAACTTGTTGCAATATCTATTGTTATTCAAAAAGTATGGTAAATCAGGCAACTGCAAAAGCTGAATTAACTCAAATTTCGAATGCAATTGTTGCTAGGTGGAAAGAATTTTCTATTGAATTATCAAAACAAGAAGTTTCAAAAAATGTTACCACTCATGGAATAATTTCAAAAGCTGAGCAAATTAATAAAGTGATAGAAGGTCCTTTGGAAAAAAAAGGCCTTAATGAAAATCATCCTTCAAATTCTTCCATAAAAGATGAGAATTATAGCGTTGAAGCTTTTGAATCGGATTCAATCACAAATTCAAAATCAGTAAATATAAATGGTGTGAGCAAATTATCCGAGGAATCGTCAGAAGTCATCATAGATACTATTACAGAAAAAGAAATTGTTAATGAAGAATCTAACTCACAAGAAATTAATAATGAAATAATTGATGAGAAAAGAGTTAATGAAAAGGACGATTCTTCTGAAGAATTTAATAAATTAGAAAATGAGGATACAAAAGAAAATGGAATTGCTCAGGTTACGCAATCTGAATCATCTAATGATGACAATACACAGATCGAACCTTTAAAGAGGAGGAGATCATCTTTAGCATCCAAAAAAGAACTCAAAATCACAATACCTCCCCTTAAGGCTGGAAAGAAATTAAGAGAAATACGTCATCAAAGAGACGCGTCTCGTAATGCATTGAATGTCTTACGTAAAGACCTTTATTTAACCTTTAGATTATTTTGTCGACTTTCTATGCGATCCGAATCAAATGAAAATTCTCAAAATGAAGAAATAAATCTTCGTGGTCGCTCTTTAGTTTTAGAACTAATTTTATCTATGTTGGACAATTCTGGACCAATTTTTCACACGGATGAACTATTTATTAATTTAATTCGCCAATCTCTATGCGTTTCATTATCACAGAATGGAGTATCATCTAATGAACAACTTTTTGAACTTTCTCTTTCCAATTTTTTAATGTTATTACGATATTATCGTGCACCTCTGAAAACAGAATTAGAGGTATTGTTTAGTGAAATTTATCTAAGGTTCTTAGATATGTCAAATGCGACTTATCAACAAAAACATTTAGTATTACAGGGCCTAATGAAAATTTGTCAAAAACCGCAAATTTTGCTAGATATTTATTTGAATTACGATTGTGATTTTTCAATGGCTAGCGTGTTCGAACGTATAGTAACTTCATTATCTAAGATTTCGCAAATTCGCACAAAAGTTCCAAGTGGATCGGCAATGGGTAATTTAATGGGTACAAATTCATCAAATTTAGAATTAATGGCTTTACAAGATAAAATATTAAAAGTTAAAGGATTGAGATGTTTAATAGCAATTGTTAAATCTTTGATTGAATGGTGTAAAGATTTGGAAAGAAAAAATGGTGTAAAGACTCCACAAACTTCTCGTAATCCCTCACCTGATTTTTCAGAAGACAAGACCCCAGTAATTTTTTCAAAAAATCCTTTACTTAATGTAAATTTTTCTACATTACATGCCAATTCTAGTGGTAGTAGTATAGGCATAGAAGATTATGAGGATAATCCAGCACAATATCAAGAAATAATGTCGCGTAAACAGACTTTACGTGAAGGTATTAAATTGTTCAACACAAAACCACTTAAGGGACTTAATTTCTTATTAGGAAATGGTTTCCTAAAAAATGATACCGCTAGCATAATATCTTTCCTTTCTTCAACTCCTGGTCTAAATAAGGCAGCTATAGGAGAATACTTGGGTGAAGGTGACCCAGAAGCAATCAAAATAATGCATGCCTTTGTGGACCGATTAGATTTTACGGGATTAGGATTTGTTGACGCCTTGAGAATATTTTTACAAACATTTCGACTTCCTGGCGAATCTCAGAAAATTGATCGAATTATGGAAAAGTTTGCTGATCGTTATTGTGAAAATAATCCAGATGTCTTCGCAAACGCCGATACTGCATATATTCTCGCATATTCTGTTATCATGTTGAATACCGACCAACATTCGGCACAAGTTAAAAGACGTATGGATAAATCTGAATTCATAAGGAACAATCGAGGTATTAATAATAATAATGATTTACCTGACGAATTCCTGGGTAAAATATTTGAAGAGATTGCTAATAATGAAATCGTTATGGAGGAAGAGCAAATATCAGAGGTAGCAAAAACTGCAATTAGTCATGCAAATGATCGTGAACGTCAAGAATTATATGAAAGAGAAATTTCGCAAATGCAAAAGAAAAGTCAGGCGTTGCTAAAGAGTAACAGGGAAGGTCATGCACCAGCTGTTTGGCGAAGTGCTTCACACGCAGATCATGTTAAGCCAATGTTTGCAATTGTATGTTGGCCCTTAATGGCTACTCTTAGTCTTATTTTCGAAGACGCTTATACCAGTGGAAATTTTAAAGCAGCAGAGTTTATACAAGCTAGCCAAGAATCAGTTGAGCTTTGTCTTGAAGGATTTCTTGGTGCTATTAGAATTAGTAGTATTTTCAGAATGGATGTCGAAAGAGATGCCTTCGTGTCTTCATTAGCTAAGTTAACGGGTTTAAATCATGTCGATGAAATGAGGTCGAAGAATGTAGCAGCTATAAAGACATTACTCACCGCTGCTAATTCTTATGGAGAAGGTTTACAATCCTCTTGGCTTATTGTTCTAAAGACAGTATCTACAATGGAACGTTATCAGCTTATTGATAGTTCAACGGGATCTGTTATTTACACTGCAGAAGGTGTAAGTGGATTGGATTATTCTTCTCAAAATAATAAAAATTCTTTGCCATCTTCTACAAGTTTTACAGGTCCTTCAAGTACTTCATCGTCTACGACATCTGCTCCACATCGTCAGAGTGTTAATAGAACGCGTCGTAGTTCTCTAGGGGGTGTTATGAAAGAATTTCAATCACAAAGTACTATAATTGCTATTGATCGAATTTTTACCAATAGCGTCAAATTAAGTGGTGATGCAATTGTTCACTTTTTCAATGCATTATGCTCGGTTTCTCTTGAAGAAGTAAATTCTTCAAGGACGTCACCGAGAATGTATAGTTTACAGCGTATTGTCGAAATTGCATATTATAATATGTCAAGAATTCGGTTTGAATGGACACAAATTTGGAAAATTCTCCAACCTCATTTCAATACTGTTGGGTGCCATCCTAATAACATCGTCGCTATTTTTGCTATTGATTCTCTTCGACAATTAAGTATGAAATTTTTGGAAAGAGATGAATTGTCCCATTATAACACTCAAAGCGAATTTATGAAACCTTTTGAGCACATAATTAAAAATAATCCTTCACCCAATATTCATGATCTTATTATACAATCATTTATTCAAATGATTTCTGCTCGTGCAAAAAACATTAAATCTGGTTGGAAGAGCATATTTGTTGTTTTCGGTCGTGCTGCATCTGATGAAAACCCTCAATTAGTAGAAAATACTTTTGGTGTTGCTAGACTAGTCTATCAAAAGCATTTAGATCTTATAGGAACAGCGTTTGTTGATTTTGTGAATTGTGTTGTGGAATTTGCCTTTAATGCAAAGGAAGAGGAACTTGTTAATGAGGCGATAAGAATGTTACAAGGATGCGTTAAAGTTTTAGTAAAGGATGTTGATAATACGTCTGAAAAAACTGAAAATAAACAGAATGTTATGATGGTTATACCATCAATTTCAGAACAATCTACGCTTCAAAAAAAGAAATTACAACATATTGAAGAAGAGCAATTCTTTTTGAAATGGTTTCCTGTTGTTTCAGGACTATCTCGCTTAGTTATAGATTCTGAATCTCAAACTGTTCGAAACAGAGCATTAGAAGCTCTTTTCGATATATTAAAATCTACAGGACATTTGTTCGAAATAAATTATTGGATAAAGATTTTTAGAAATGCTATAATGCCTATATTTGAAGACCTTAAAGAGCCAACTCCATCACAACAAACGTCTTCAGCGGTAGATTTTAAAAGACGTGAATCTACAGCAGAAGTTTGGATTCAAACAATAAGGTTGATGGTAGACCTTTATGCTCGGTTTCATGAAATATTTGTTACAAATCATGAATTCCTAATAGAACTATTAGATTTACTCGTGGCACTTCTTAAACGTAGAAATGAAAAATTAGGACAGACAGGTATTCGATGTTTCCACAATTTAATTGCCAGAAATGGAATTCGTTTTGATGGAGTTACATGGGGAATAGTAACTACCACGCTTGAAGAAATTTTCAAATGGACCACACCAAAAGAACTTTTGGAAGTTGATACAGTTGCATCTACTGAAATTGGGGATAATAACAAGGACGAGATAATTAGTGCCAAATTAAGTCATTTAGAGAACGGCAATCATGTTCCAAATGGTTCTTCCTATGAATCGGAAAGAGACTCTGTAGATTCCATCACAGTTGAAGATCCATCTCTTTCCCCATATTCAACTTCTCAGGTAACAGCTATAACTACAAAGGTCGATATTGATTTTCCTCATGCAATTATTAAATGTGCAGCACAACTTATTGCCATTCAATCAGTTCAAGATCTTGCTCTTAACGATACAGCAATGGCATGGTCAAAAGAACATGTTCATTATCTTGCACAAATGCCAGCTGAATATCGAAATCGATGGTTGAGATGCCTCTATGTCTCTTATAAATTTGCACATAATTTCAATGCAAATCACGACCTTCGACATGCATTATGGAGAGCAGGATATGTTCAGCAAATGCCCAATCTTACAAAACAAGAAACATTAGCATTATCAGTATTTCTTTCAATTCTTTATGATTTATACCGAACATTTGGTGATGCAGATCAAGATCTATTGCCACCACTCGTAGAAGAATCAACAAAAGTTCTTGAAAGATTTATCCGATTAATCAATGAACCAGCGTCTAGTCAACAACAGCGAGAGATGACCAGTTGGTCACCATTGGTAATAACTGTACTAAGAGAATTATGTAAAACGAAATGGGATGATGGAAGACGAGATAGTGATACTGATTTGTTTGATGATGATGCTGGCGAAATACATGATTCAAAAACTACAAGATTAGTTGGATTAAGAAAACAAATACCAGACTTTTATCGGTTAGCAATTAAGATAATTGGTGTGGATAAATCAGATGTTAGAGTTGCGTTACAAGAGTTTTTAGAAAAAATCGGAAATGAATTTTTAAATGTTGACAAATGGGATAATTAACAGTAAAAATATTATAATATATTATTCGTTAAGATAATCTTATTTTATTACACTACTAATATTTTGCTGAAACATGTATTATAATTTCAAATTACGATATTATGATTATTTAGAATTAGAAAGCAAAAAAAAAAAATTTTAAAAGTTTTTAAAAATTTTAATATAAAAATACATGTAAATATTCAATTAATCTATTTTATAAATAAATAATTTATAAAAAAGAATTAATATATAATCCATTATAAATAATAAAAATAATATTTTTATATATTGTAAGCGGATCAACATAACATAGAAAATCTGATATGTTAAAGCATTACTAATATATTGTTATATCTATCTATATAATTAATTTTATATGGGGCCTTTTCAAATTGACTTTTTTTGACTTTTTTTTTTTTTTCTTTCACTACCTTCTTCTTCGAGTATATGGAAAACCAGTACGATACGATTCGCCAGACCGTTACGGAGCCAAATTTTGTATTTATCACGTGATATCATTATATCGCATTTACTAATTAAATGGCATATCCACCGAAATCTATTTTATTTTTATTTTTATTTTCATTCTTTTTATTTTATTTTTTTGAAAAAAAGCAAAAAAGAAAAAAAATCTAAACTAAAAAGAAAAATAAAAATGAAATAAAAAAAAACTAAACGAAAATAAAATATAAATAAAAAATAAAAAAAAAAGAAAAGAAAAAAAGAAACGAATTGCAAAAAAAAAATAAATAAAAAAAAATGTAAAAGGAAAAAAAAATAAAAAAATAAAACAAAAAAAAAAACAAAAAAAAAAAAACAACAAAATGAAAAAAAAGTAAATTGAAATAAAAAATGAATAAAAAATGAAACTAAATAAAAAAGAATAAAAAAAAAGAAATACAAAAAAAAAAAAACTTAAAAAATAAGTTAAAAAAAATAATAAAGGAAAAATAAAAAAAAAAAAAGATTAAAAATATAAAAAAATAATAAAAAAAAATAATAAAAAAATTTTAATAAAAAAATACTGGGAATTAAAAAAAAAAATAAATAAATAAACAAACCGGAAGGAAATAAAAAAAAAAGAAAAATATAAAAATGTAAAGTTCTAATTGTTATGACGAATTTTGAATATGAATATTTCAATATCTACCAGTCCAATTCCTATTAAATTTGATATCCAGATTTGATAGATTCAGCTCTTTCAAACAAAATTAAAAACATTCAGATTTAATCATCACAAGAAGCTACAATAAATTTGAAAATTGGTAAGATCTTAAACAGATCTAAAGTCAATTTTAGAAGAAATATTCATAAATGTATTTTGAATTAATTTTCTGATTATGTCAAGATCTTATTACCTAAAATGATGAATTATAAAATCTTAAAATGTAAAATTTATGATAAAAGATTATTAATTGCTTATAAAATATAATTAATTAGTCAAAATTGCTAAAATAAAATCACAAATTTATGATATCAAATCTTTAAAATAAGCTAATGTTTGTAAAATTTAAATCACTAAAATAAATATAACCTTATTAGTTGAAATTTATAATTTATAAAAAAAAATATATAATCAGATAAAATTATAATAAGAAATTAATTATGATATTTATTGAATACTTTAAAGTTTTAAAACTAATAAAATTAGTTTCAGAATTATATTTTATATTTTAATATTCTTCTTATTTAAAATAAGGCTAATATTCATAAATATTATTATCTTTAATCTACAGAAACTTCTGTACAATTATTAAATAAATGTTTAGTAACTAAATTTATAGAAAATTTTATTATTTTTACAAAATATAATAATCTAATTTATCTTTATTATATTATGTATATAAAAAAAACTCTAATTATTTCATATTAGAGTAAAAACTGTAGAATTATTTTTCTTTTATTCTTTTAATAAAGATACTAAGTGCTACTGTAACATCATTATCTCAAATTCAATGAAAAATAAAATACAATGATAATGTGCAGCATTATGACTGACAACATTTCTATAATGCTCTAAAGTAATCATATAAAGCACAACCTAGTATAGTCTACAATATTGAGATTGAAGCAGGAGTTATAACTGCAGAAGAATATGTAACTGAAACTGAAGAATATACTGAAATTAGAAGGGGATTTTATCTGCTGCTGAAGAAAGTGAAGATAATCCTATAATAGACGATAGTGAATGAAAATTTTTGGGTGATTTGAGGTGAGAACAGATCAATTTTTTATTATTATTTTTACGTTTTTTTTGGTGATTTAGGGTGGAAACAGGTCGATTTTTTATTATTATCTTACGTTTTTTTGGTGATTTAGGGTGAGAATAGGTCGATTTTATTATTATTTTATTATTTTCTTTACATTTTTTCAGGTGATTTAGGGTGAGAACAGATTGATTTTAATAATTATCTTACGTTTTTTTGGGTAATTTTGAGTAGAAATAGGTTGATTTTAATAATTATCTTTACATTTTTTTGGGTGATTTAGAATGAGAATAAGTCGATTTTAATAATTATCTTTACATTTTTTTGGGTGATTTGGGGTGGGAACAGGTCGATTTTAATAATTATTTTTACATTTTTTTTCAGGTGATTTTGGGTTGATTTTTCTATTTTTACATTTTATATTTATTATATTTATGTTTTTTAGGCGATTTCAGAAGGAATAGATCATATTTTTATTATATATTATTTATTTATTTATACTTAGGATAATTTAAAGAGATTTTGAGAGGAAATAGATCATATTTTATTATTTTATTATTCTATTTTTAATAGGAAATTAAATCAGTAGATTTTAGTGATATTTTTTTTGTTATATTTTTATATTTTTACAAATTTATATTAGGTTTTTATTATTAATAAAATTTTAATATTTAATAAATAAATATATAAAATGTACCGATTATTGATGCTGAATTGCTTGTCTAATTAGAGTCAATTGGTATCAATTGACGTCTGAATTGTTGCTGAATTAAGGCCAGTTTAAGACTGATTTATAGTTATTTAAGTTCTGAATTAATGCTGAATGGCTATGTCTGATTGGAGTTAATTGACATTGATCAACGTCTGAATTATTATTGAATTAAGGTCAGTTTTAGGCTGATTTATGGTTATTTAAATTCTGAATTGATGCTGAATTGCTATGTATGATTAGAATTGATCAGCATCTATTGACGTCTGAATTGTTGCCAAATTGAGACCAGTTTTAGGCTGATTTGTAGTTGAATTTAAGTTCTGAATAGCCATGTCTGATTGGGATTGATTAGCATCTATCAGCATCTATTTGTGCTGATCAGAAAATATAGCAAATCAGCCATAAATAGTATCAAATTTGGCCTAAAATTAACTATCTGATTTTTAGCCAATTTGGACTATTTCAACAGTGTTAATCAAATATAAAATCTATAACTGTTGATTATAAACACCACGTAGAGATAGCAAGTATTATTTAGGAAAAAGATGTAAATTAAATTGCAATTACAAAACTATCAATTAAACTTTGTTAAATCATCAGTATTATTTGAATGTGATTACTTCAAACCCTAATTCAGTAACTTAGAAAAATCAACATATAACACAATCAAAATAATTCAATTTGAATTTAACAAGTTAAAACTTATAAGAAAGGGAATGCGTCAGACCCTAAGCCATAAATAATCACTTCTAATTTTCATTATATATAATAAAATATATAAGGATATTTATTGAAATACAATAAATCAATAAAATTTTATTAAAAAATAATAGATAAATTATTTTAATAAAATAAAATCTTTTAAATTAACCTAATATAAAATAATAAAGATAAAATTAATTTAAATATAAAAGTAATAAATAAGCTTAAAATTATTAATTACACTTACCAATCAAAAAAAAAATTAAATTAAATTATTATAAAATATAAAACAAAAAATTCTTAAAATTTTAACTTTAATTTTAACTCTAAGTATTAATGTGAAATAAATTTTTTTTTTCTTAAAAAAAAATAAATTACTAAATAAATTAAATAATTCAGTTCAATGTTTCAATAATCTGTATTATTCTATAAAATATTTAGTTAGTTTTATTTTTAAATTAAAAAAATTATTAACAAATTTTTTCAAATATGCTTACTCTTAATCTAATTCCTAACTAAGGCCTTAAGAGTCCTACAAAAGTAAATTAGTAAATATTAGTTTTTTATAAAAGAATAACTAACAAATTATTCTATACCTTTCTAAGTCACCTATTTTACTTCAAGTCTGACATCCTAAAAATAAAGAAAAAAATGTTAGTAAACATTTTCAATTGAAAAACATCTACTTAAAACTACTATTTATCTCAAGTTTAGGTTCGTTTAAGTCTAGAGTTATTTCAAGACTTGAAGTCAGAAGTTAGTTTCTATAGAGGAAGGGAAGGGTAAGAGTTTGATTTTTTTAAAAAAAAAATAAAAAAGGAAAAAAATGTAACTAATTAATGCTTACATTTTTATAAGTTTTGTTATTCAAGCCTTAGAATTTAAAGGTAAGTTCTTACAAATAGAGATGTGATCTGGATTATTCTACAAAGGTAAGTTTGATGTTAGTTTTTTTTATGATTATAAAAAAAAAAGAAAAAAAAACTAATCAAATATTTTACTCTATTAAGACTTACCTTCAATCTAAAATTTTGGATTAATCTATAAAGATAAGTTATATTAATTTTTATTTTTTAAAAATAAAAATAAAAATAAAATAAAAAAATAATAAAAATTCTATAGAACTTACCTTAATTTAATACTTCAAGGATTGGACCAGTTTACAAAGATAATTTAGATTTTTTTAATTATAAAAAATATTAATATTAATTTAATTTTAAATCTCTATTAAAACTTATTTCTGATCTGATTTTAACTCAGATCTTCAAGGATTTAAACCATTCTACAAAGATAAATTTAGTGTTAATTATTTTTTATGATTATAATAAAAAAAAATTAAATTAAATAAAATTCTCACTCAATTACTAATCCAAAAATTCTGTTAGAGAAAAAGCAAGGTTTTGAATCATTTAAAAAGCATTTTATTTATATATACAGTTAACTCTTATTATAGCAAACTCTTGATATAACAAATTTTTTGAACAAATATAATAAAAATACTCTTGTTATAGTGAATTGGCCAATCAAATCTCTTAAAATCTTCACTATAGCCTTATAGCGAAGTTGAGGTCTAGGACATAGAGTTTGTTATAACAAGAATTGACTGTATATATAATATAGAAGCTTCAATTAATATAGCCCATTCTTTATGCAAAAACTTTAAAAATTTTCTTAACAAAGGAAATAAGTTTATATCAAAACTTATTCTATTTAATTTGTTCTATCTTAACAAATACATAATAAAAGGTAAAAATTTGCAATTTTAAAACTAGAATTTGTAACTTTTCGTATATTTTAAACTATTTTTTGAGTTAAGAATGCTAACAAACACACTAAAAATTTCCAGTTCGATAGTCTTTAATTTTAAAAATCTGAAAAACAGATTTTGTATAAGTTATATAGTTATAGCAAACTTTTGTAAATCATACAAAAAAATCAAAATTTTTATATGATCATGGGATCAGATAATTCTTAACATACATTTTTTATAAAAAAACTCAGTATAAAATGTGATAAACTTAATATATTACACTAAATATAGTGGACTTTCCTATTCTATCATATAAAATTTGACAATTATTTTTCAATTTTATCACATAATAAATATACCGTTATATAATATTATAAAATATTCTAAATATTAATACATTTCCAAACTTTGTCAACATATTTATTTTACTTTAAAATCTAATCAAATTTTATTATTATTCAAATTGAATTACAATTAGCAAACTTTTATATATAGTAACTTTAATTTAACGCGATTTTATTTTTTTTTAAATCTAAATGACTGGCAAATTTAAAAACTTACATAATAATTATAATCTAAATTTTGCAAACTAATAAATATTATTTAAATGTATCTGTAATTAAATTTTATAAAAATCAGAAATAAATTAATAAACTTTAATTTGTACTTACTTTATAAAATAAAAACTAAATATATTTCATGTTGTAAAATCATAAATACCGTAAAATCTCAAATTTAAGCACCTACCAAATTTAAGCACCTCTATTACTTTTGTTATAATGTTTGTAAAACTA
>CAJVPP010001238.1:0-21486 GCA_910592005.1 Funneliformis mosseae | reverse complement strand
AATCATTAGATATTAAAATATTATAATTTTTCTATAATATTTTATAGCCAATTTATACCTACGCTTTAAGGGATAATCAAAATAAATATATAATAGTATTTATTTTTTAACAAGATATTAATATTAACAGCTTAAAATTATTATACTTTATTAATATATTAAGCAATAGAAGAATAAAATAGATTTTTTCAGATAAAGGTTAATCAACATTAGCAATCTGAAATTTTTTATCTTTACTAATTTCAGGTGATATTAATTCTCATAAAAATAATATTTTAACTTTCTTAATTGGATGACTAAAAATTTCTGAATTGAAAATATTAATAGCATTTCTTTGAATATTAAATTTCTATAAAAAATATAAAAACAAATAAAAATCATTAATAACTTATTTCGCTAAAACTTAAAAATTGAATTATAATTTTAATACAAACTTTTAATATTCTATTTCTATGACGATTATTAATTTTTATAGATTCTAATTTTTTTAATGAAACTTTATAAGTATTACGTCTTCTACTAAAATAAGTATAGCATATTTGTTAAATCAAGTTTTTTATTCAAATTTCATTATTTTTATAAAAAAGAAATTTAGTAAATTAAAATTAAAATTAAAATATTAATATGAACTTTATTTAAATTATTTCCTTATGATTTATAATCTTTTATATAAAATGATAGATATGATTAAGAATCTTTTAGTTAATCTTATGATTAAAAGATTTAAAATAATCAAAAGAAAATTTCTTTTTAATTGTTTTATCAGAATCTTTATTATTTAATTTATTCATTTTCATCTTATTTTAAATTAAAGCAACTAAAGTAGAAGTTAAATTGATTTATTTGCAGTTTCTGATTCTGAACTTATACTAGATATATTATTAGCAGATTTAAAATTTTTTTGTTTATAAGCTTTAGTAGCAGTTTGTAAACTATTTTGTATATTTGTATTAATTTCTAACTTAGATAAGAACTTTGTTCATCTTATTTAACATAATTTCTTGATATTTTTAAACTGTTCAACAACTTTTTAATAAAATCTATATGTTGATTATTAGATTTATATTATTGCTATATTAAAATTGTTAATTAACAATACATTTACGAATTTCTTTTAATTTAAGTTTATTTTTATCAGTTGTCTCATTAATAGTGATAATTGTTGTACTTATTATTAATAATGATTTAGATATATTTTGTGAGAAAATTTTTTGCATTCATGTTTTTAGGTTTTTTAAAAAAAATTTTTTTTAAAAAAAAAAAAAATAAAAAAAAAAAGATCATTAAATACTTTATTTAAATATAGTGAATATTCTCATTTTTATAATATATTAAATCAAATAATTAGTAAGTATTTAATTTTTATGAATAACAATTTTTATAATATAAGAATTTATTATTTATTTCAAAAGTTTTATATATACATATGATTTAAATGGTCAACTAAATTATTTTATTTTATAAAAAGATAAGTATTATCTTTACTTGAATAATATTATAATAAGATATTATCAAAGAATTTATTTATAGAGATTTATATTTGCCAAATATCTTTCATAAAACAAATGAAGAATTGATTAATAATTTGATTTAGAATATGAAGAAAAGATTAATACAAATACCAAATTTTGAACAATTGATAAATAGTTTTCAAAAGCAATAGCAAATAATGTATATCAAATAGGAAGTTTGATAGCAAGCAAATTATTTTTCAAAAAAGATTGTGTATATCTATAAGAAAAGCTTTTTGCAATCTCGGGTCAAAATTTTGTAATCAAAGATGCTCTTAAACATAAATGGTTCAATCACTAAAATGAAATTCTCTTTTATATTTATAACAAAATTATAATTATCTGCATTGAATAAGCGAATATAATATTATTTAAAATAATATATTCCTTTTAAATTTGCTGATCGAATAATAACAATTTTTTAATTCTTTAGTTTGATAAGAGTAGAGTTAACGTTAATTTTTCTTTTATGATTCATAAAGTATTATCATTGCATAAAAAAATAAACAAAAATATATATATGCATTATATTTTTTCACGTTTGCAAATTTTCTTTTTAGAATATAGTGTATTTTTTTTTTTAACAAAATGTGTTTTTATAAAATTAAGATATATAAATGCCCACAAAATAACTAAATAAATAAAGATATAATCAACTTTTTTTTAAAGGAAAAAAAATTTAAAAAAATAAGATCAAATATTATGAACCCCACCCAGATTATCTTCCCCAAATACCAACACCACTTCCAACACAGAATACAAGGAATAAGCACAACATTAAAAGGAAAGCCATTAAATAAGCATAGGTTTCATTAACAACAAATCTAATTAATAAAAATCCAAATACCATGTACATCAGTACCAACCATTTTAACCCTTTATTCATTCTCAAATTATGTATCGTTCTCCACCATCTTGAGTGAACATTTATAGATTGTGAATTTCTGCGAGATTGTGATGGAGTAGATGTAGTTTCAGAGAAATTTGCTCCATTATTTGTTACCATCCTTTCCAATCGCGAACTTGGTGGAGTTGTATTTATTGTCGTCGAGACATTATGTGGAGATGAATTTATTGTGAATAATTGTGCATCTACAGGATCCAATGCATTTGATTTGAAAAATTGTCGTACCGTTGAACGCATCAAAAAATCATCATCAGTTGCATAAAAAATTGCCTTGTAATGAATTGAATTGTCTCCCATATCTATTTCATTTAAAGGTATTGAAGGGGATTCGACATTGATTGGTGATTGTGTGACTGTAGGTGTTGGAGATAAGATGGGTTGATCTTCCAAGGAAGAAGAAGGATTGATGTTGTCATCATTTTTTGGAATTGAAATGGAAAATTCTTTACTTGATTGACTTTTATTATTATTATTATTGTTGTTGTTGTTGTTGTAATTATTAAGTTTAATAGAGGATAATAATTTTTCAAAATTTCCAGAAGCTGACGAACTATGATTGTCGGATGTAATGGCTTTTGGAGGGGATTTTATAGAATCGTCAGCTGACCATCTTTTATTATTAGCATTCTTGGATGAATGTGAGTTCATCTCAATAGCAACCAATACTTCTTCCTCGTTTTTGAAATTCCATATTGATGGTGGAGCGGAATGTAATCTATCAGCCATCGATATTACATCATCAAAATTAATCGTAAAGTCACCCTCTTCAGTTTTATTAAGTGAAGAAGTTGCTACTATCGTTTCACATTTTTCCTTAACAGTTAATGTTTTTCTTGATGTCGCAGACATCGAAGAAGATTTTGCAAATGTTTGTGATTTTTTTACACTCGCTGCTTTAACGACATAATAATGTACATCACCGATTATATTCATATTATTTAATGGCTAAATTGTTTTCAGGGAAAAAGAATTAATTAATTTTTTTTTTTTAAAAAAAAAAAAAAAAAAAGATTTGAAGGAAATCAACTTACATTTTTAGCTTTCATACGATGTAATAAACCTTGATCGGGTTGAGTTCTGAATAATATTTTATTTATCTGATGACCAGAATAAAATGAATGATAATATTTTAATTCATCTAATGGGTCAACGGTCGATACTTTTGCTATGATAAAATCTTTATTCTTTTCCGCATGTTGTTGTATAAGTGTATCAAAAGATTCGAGAGTGAATGGATCTTCGGTTGTTGCATCCAATGAATGAAGTATTGATTTATCATTTTCATTTTCTGTTGAAATTTCCGTACTATTTTCATTAAGTTTAGGTCGTTTATTAGAATGTCCTCCTCCAATAAATTGAATAACCCTTTCCGACGTTGATAATCTCTTTTCATTATCTATTGACACACTATGTAAAATATTGTCAGTTGTATGCTGCCCATTATCTTCCTTATTTGTAGATTCCTCCTTCGTTAAACCTACTTGACACTCTTCTGTTGTCATTGTTTCTGTTGAATTAACACTGATTTCGTTTACCATTACCATAATTATATCATTAAATTAAACTATCAAATATATATTTTATATATTTTTAATTTAATTATATAATTATATATATAAATATAATTATATTTTTATATATATATATTTTTTTTTTGGTTTTTTTTTTTTGTTGTTAAATTGCTTTCTTTAAATTCTGGTCACAAAGAATACAATTATTGTCGTAAATTGATTGTCATACATTAGGCAAGTTATTTTATTTTTTCTTTTTTTTTAAAAAAAAAAAAATTTCTCTTTAGAAGGTAATCTTTTGCGGTAAAAAAGAAAATTATATTTTTAGTAGAATATAATTATAGAGGCTTGCGTCGTTACCTTAGTGGTGTTGTCATGATAATAGTAAAAGAATTAGTAAAAAAAAAATAAAATATGCAGGTAATACTAACTTAACTATATGAGGATTCCACAAAGCAATCTTATAATGCCTTTTTTCATTTTTTTTTTTTTTTTTTTTTTTAATATTGTTAATTGGGGTGGGGCCAAATATTTTCATATAAAATTTCAAACATACCATCTAAGGTATCATAAAGGTCACGGCTAATTTTGCGTAGCCAATACAAATAAGTTAAAATGAGTTGACTTTTTTATTACCAAATGGGAAAAAAGCGAAAACGATTTTTTTTGTCAAAATTCCTTGAGGACTTTTCGAAGTAAGAAAATTTTCAAAGGCGTCGTTGGAGTCATCAACGTTCATAATAAAAATGATAGAAGGTAATTTAACATAAATCTATGCGAATTCCCTTTTTTGGTTCATTAGTCCGGAACGAACTATATAAAACTATGCAAGGTGATACAAGATGTCCCGCCCGCTCAATAATTGAGTCGATGATGATTGGCTTTGTAATTTACACATAAAGCAAATACCAGACTTAACAACAGTTTCCCGTTTCCTAGTATGAATCTATTGACTAGTTTCAGAAATCCAATTGTCATATGGCGTATGAAAATGGTGTGGATTTCATTATACATAAATAATTAATTAGGTTTTCTCTTATAATAATAATAAAGAGATAATGCTGAGAACTGTTTCACAACATTAAAAAACTACCTAATCGGATTTCCCTCGCAGGATAATCCACATACAGAACAAGTTTCTAAAATAACAAACAAACAAAAAAAAAAAAAAAACGAAAGACTTGTTTTCTTTTTTCGTTTTGTTTAATAAATAGTCTCGGACGAAATTTCATCTCACTAACCATTTCAGAAAAGTTAATTCTTCCCCTTCTCGAAAACCAAAAAAAAATTTATCCAATTTTGGAAATGATTATTTTTTTTTTTTTGATTTTTTAGATAATCTTTTGATAATTATCACTTTTTAAGATTTTCCCGACCCTACATCTTTTTTGTGATGATTACCGAAATTACTAAGAAAATTATCGAGCAGTTATATCCGACACGTTTTTATATATTATTTTAAACCCATTGAAACAATCAATAAAAAATTTTTGAACAATAATTCATTATTTTCCAAATCAATGATGCAATTTTTATCCAATAATTTTTGTCATGGTAATGTTACATTCATCCATAATGGTTCAATTGGTATTATTAATCAAGTTAAATTAAAAATTTATCTTCAAAAAATGAGATTCAGATTTCGTATAAAAAACCAACAAAAAAAAAAAAAAAATATTCTTTCCTACATCAACCTTTTTTTTTTATTTATTATAAAAAGGAAATTTTACGAAATGTCTCTACGTTTAGGAAGTATTGCACCAGATTTTACGGCTCAATCTACCAAGGGTGTGATTGAATTTCATAAACAAATTGAAGGTTCTTGGGCGATTTTATTTTCCCACCCTGCTGACTTCAGTAAGTATCATCTTTAATTTTTTTTATCTTTTTCTAGAACAAATCCCATTATAAAGAGGAACCTAAACATGACCTTCTTTTTTTCTCTTCTCCTCTCCCCTTATAAAACAGCCCCGGTTTGTACTACAGAACTTGGAGAAGTGGCTCGCCGTTCTTCAGATTTTGCCAAACGTGGTGTAAAAATTTTCGGACTTTCGGCAAATGAATTGAAAGATCACGAAAAATGGGTTGATGATATTAATGAAGTGAATAATGTTAATGTTGACTTCCCAATTATCGCTGATGGTGAACGAAAGGTTGCTACATTATATGATATGTTGGATCACCTTGATGACACCAACGTTGATCAAAAGGGAATTCCATTCACTGTTAGAAGCGTTTTCATTATCGATCCTAAAAAGGTTATTCGTTTGATGATCACCTATCCTGCTTCAACTGGTAAGTTTTAATTGGGGTTTTCTTTTTTTCATTTCCTTTTTTTTTTTTTTACTTCCTTCTAATTTGTTTCTCCCGCTTATTTTTTTTTATGTGCAGGCCGCAACTTTGATGAAATCATTCGTGTTATTGATTCTCTTCAACTTGGTGACAAGCATCGTATCACCACTCCTGCTAACTGGAAGAAGGGTGATGATGTTATTGTTCATCCTGGCGTTTCCAATGAAGAAGCGGAAAAAATTTTCCCTGGTTTCAGAACCGTTAAACCGTACCTTCGATTCACCAATTCACCAAAGTCACCTTTCTAAAAAATTCACCTTTATATATATATAAATTTGCACGTTATTCTTGTATGTATGGAGGAGGCATCCTGATTTTTAAAACATGTTTATTTTAAAAAAAAAAAAAATGATAATAATAAAAGCAACAAAGTACATTTGCATGTATTATGTTATGTATTTATACGAAATTTTTTCGTAAAGGTGCAGAATAAATGTAAACATTTTTATATATATCTAATGAAATAACAACAGCTAAATTATTTAACATTATTTGTTATGATTAAGTAATAATTATTGTAATTATTGTGCAATTATGAAATAAATGAATAATACAACTGAATGTTGACCGTTAATCGCGAAATATGCAATGTTGAGCGTCATATACTCCTTTGCTCCTATACTGTGTCCTCTGAAGGCAATGAATCGACGGATTGCTTCTGAAGGCGTCGTGATGATTGATGTTGAAGATGTAATCTAGCTTCTAATTCCTCCGTCAACATGTGCAACCTGACACCTTCTTGAATGACAAGAGTTTGCTGCTGCAATTTTGTATTCAATTCCGCAAGTTCGCGACAAAGCCTTTCATTTTCTTCCTCAAGTCGTGTTACCTTTGATTCAAGGTTTGCAACATATACTTTCTTTCGCTCACGACATTGTTTTGCCGCGATCCGATTACGTTCCAGTCTACGTTTTTGGCGTTCTTCTTCAGAAATAGATTGTTGTTGTTGTTGTTGTTGTTTTCTTTGATTATATCGTAAAAAAGGGACATGATATGGTGAGAAGGATGTTTGCCTTTGATGTCGCTCCACTTGTCGTTGTGTCACCTGTCCTTCGCCAGGTTGATGATAGTGTTGTTGTTGTTGTTGCTGTCGAACAGCGTAATTTGTCAACACCAAAGGTACCTGAGATTGAAAAAATTGTAATCGGTAATGATTCTCAACCGATGTCTGTTCGGCTGGTTGTTGTTGTGATGGTTGTTGTAAATGTAAATGTAAATGTTGTTGAGGGTGCAAGTGAGGTTTTAAATCTGAACGAGATTGTGACGCGTTTTGTTCAGAAATCGAACGAAGCCTAGGTGATAATTTCTGTGTAGGTGTGGAGGCAGGGGTCGGTCCTTGCGTGGGTTGTATCATTGAAAGAGATGATTGATTATTTAAATGTGTAACAGGTCCATCATCTTGCTGCGTTGAAGAATATGGATAATAAAAGGTTAAGATTCCCTCGTTATTGGTAGGAGATGAATTCGTTCTGACGATCATTCCGGCATCCATGATTCCTTCATTCTTTGTGGTTATCGTTTCAAGAAATGGATCATGGTTA
Organism: Funneliformis mosseae; assembly: GCA_910592005.1. Taxonomy (NCBI): domain Eukaryota; kingdom Fungi; phylum Glomeromycota; class Glomeromycetes; order Glomerales; family Glomeraceae; genus Funneliformis; species Funneliformis mosseae. The sequence goes on along the minus strand of CAJVPP010001238.1, from coordinate 13,664 downwards.
GCGTCGGATTGTTTTTGATCCGGTGACAACCATCCGTTCTCGGTTGTATATATCGACATATTTTCTTGATTGATATATGTATCTTCTTCCCGGATTCTTTGTTCGGATTTTTGTTCTTGATATGGAGAAATCATTATTACTAATCCTGTTGAAAAAAAAAAAAAATTTATTTCTTGGTATGAAAAATGGATCCAACGCGTTTGCACACATCTTTTTATGTTGTTGTTGTTATTGTTGTTGCTATTGTTGTTTTTCCTTTGAATTTACCTTGTTATCAAAAAAGTATGCGGCCTTTGTTCTGGAGACAACGTCAAGGGGACGCGATTTTTAGTATTACTACCTTAAACCTATATCGTTCCTAAATTAACGAACGATTTATCAAGAAAATAAATGTGAGAGGAGTTGATGACGCGCACGTTTACGTTATTATATGATAATTATTAAGGGGTGGGAAGTAAAAAGGAAGTAGTAAGGTTTGGAAAATTGAGAAAGCAGAGAAAAAGAGTATGTAAACCCACTTTTTTTTTTTTAAGCTCATAAGACGTATTTATATACTTTCTCATGACTTTAACCATAATTGGTTATTCATTATGTAATCATATAAATAATGAATTAAAATTTTTTTTTGATTTTTTTTTTTTTAAAAAAAAAAGGAATCCAAAAGTATATTGATGTAATCAATTGATTTTTTAAAAAAAAAGATTATTTGGTCATAAATTGTAATTCTTTTTACTCGCGAAACGTTATTATATATCGTTACAAAGATCATTTTTCATTTAACTGATTATAATAATTAAAAAAAATGGTGCAAAAAAAGAACGGTTCCTTCGAATATTAACGATAAACATCTTTAAATACACACCTTAATCCGCAGATTTGCATTTGTGAAAAAAAAAAATTATAAAAAGAAAAAAAAAGTGAAATATCTTTGAGTAATTCGTTCCTCTTGGAACCTCATAGTGAATCAATTATCTATCTTCATAGAAATCTTTTTCTTTACGGAGCAAGAACGTGAGTTATAATATGATGAATGAGTAAGTGTCAGGTGATCAGCAAAGTTTCGTCAGTGAGTTGATTTATCCTTCGAGAAAAAAAAAAAGTGGATGCTTACGAATCCGGGAGTCTTTTTCAGAGTACACTTCTTATAGACATGGCATCATATACTTACTATCATATCAGAACATTTATTATACTACTCTGAACAACTTTCTACAGAAAATGTATCACGCCTTACATAACGATAATATATAACTATTTATTAACTATGGTATTTTAAAACCAAATTTCCTTCTCTCGTCTCTTTTTTTTATTTTTCTGAAAAAGAAAGTTTTCTTTATCATGCATTTTCTCAAATGATTTAATATGGTAAAAATTCAGGATATGAAAATAATGTAAAAAAAAAAATGGTCCTACTTTTTTATCATTCTATTAGAACACATTGTCTTATTATCATTCATTTATTTAACTAAAACAAATAATTCCATTTATGCATTTATTAGTGTAAATAAATAAATTTTTAGTATTCTATATTAATGTCTACAAACTGCATCGGTTTCATCGATGATCCGGTTTGTCCCATTAATCGATATTCTGGATAGAATTAAATGGTCTTCAGTTATATTTATGTTGAGACATGCATAATTAATAATCAACTTATTAAAGCCCCGTCGAAATTTAGGTTATTTACCTTCCTTGATTGATGCACTATCACAAGCTAACAAAAATTGCCAATGCAAAAAAAAAAATATTCATCTTTACGTGGCGTTCCTATTACATAATTTTTATTTTCTATCATATGAAGCGTCATAATAACAATCGACCGATATATAATACCCAACTGCTCTTCAGGAGAATTTCAAAATTTCCTTTACCGGAGAATCTTTTTACAATATTTTGTAAAATCTAGCAGATTTGTTCTATAGTTGAAGGTTCTGCCTTCTGTAGTGCTATGATTTCATTGCCCAAATTTTCCAATTAGTTAACGAATTCTAGTTAATTCTTGAAAAGGCAAGGGAAATAACGTCAGAAGATGTTCGTGTAACTCTCTCCATCTCCTTAATTCAATTTGCAAATAAATACCCTTTTTAATAAACATGAGCACATTCTTCGTTACATATAGCTGCTTTCGCTATCATAGCTTTGACTTCTTTCTCATGCACTGAAGGTATGTATTTTTTGTTTTAAGCTCAAGTTATAATATTTATGATATTAACTTTTTCCTTTAATGGGTAAACGAGTAGCGCAAACAACAGGAGCAAAGAATCCGGATTTCCAGTACAATCAACCCTAACCAGAGCGAATTTCACTTTGCGACGCAAACAAGGGCTTCTGTCAAATAAATTGTGATGGCCCCGAAAAAGTACGTGTATGAAATGAAATTCACTTCTTTTTTCAATTAATTAATTATCATTCTAACTTTATTCCCCCCCCCCCAACTTCCCTCAACCAATTAAAACATTGTTTTACTCCAAAGAATAATAATCTTTTTCACAAAAACCCATGTAATTTTATTTTTACAATACTTTATTTTAGAAGTATACCATGACCCATATTCTTAAATTTCATAGATTTCATGAAATTTTCGAACATACTGTTCTTATCAAAAAATCTTTCCAAGTCATTGCCAGCACGACGTAATGAAATTCCTCACCTGAACTTTATCACATGACTAAACGAATATTGACATAGTATATCCAATAAGTTTTTCAGTATAAGCAACTTCACGTGTCAGATTCTTAGCGTTGCAAAAACAAAAATCTTACTTATTGGTTCTCAATTTAAAGGCGGAGTGGAAAATCAAAATTATGGTAAGAGCGATTCAGAAGAAATCCTCGTTTTAATTTTTTCCCCATTGCTAATCTCCCGAATTTTATTCTGTAGAGTTGTTTCATCTTAGAAAAGTCCTCTTGCAGGATATAATCATCTGTATTGGTAAAAGTGACGGATATGCAAAATTTTGTAGATGTGGGTCGGATAGATTATTTCAGAAATCTGGTGTTTGTAATAGGGGTGGGTGTAAAAGGATTTAAAAAAAATTATATGTATATACAGTATATTTTACTATGAACAATGCAAAATGATAAAATATTTCACCATGACTCGAATTTTATATGATAATAGTATTGCAAAGTCAAAAAAATAAATGTATCTTATCAACAGATTTATAAATCTTCATACTTCGGAGTTTCGATCACAAAACGCGTTCTCAACTAATAATCATCAGCTTACAACGCGTTCACATAATTAATAATAAAAGTTTATTCCGAATCATATATATAGTCAATAAGTCTAATATAGACCCTCTCCAGAAAATCGTTTTTCATTATTTACTTCTGTCAAGCCAGATCTTTAACAATATGTCTAACATTTACGAAATCATCGATAGCCTTGATCTCAAAGAAGAAGCTAATAAACTACAAATTTATCTAATTAAAAATCCAAAAGAAGAAGAAAAATTGTTATTGGCTCTTAAAAGTACCTATAAAACGAAAGAAGATAAACGGAGTCTTATGAAAGATTTCCTTAATACTATACCTGGTATGTTAAAATATTTGTCGTTATTATTGTTTGTGACGCTACAACTAAATCTTTTTTTTTTTTTGTTCTTTATCACGCGCCTGTGGATTTAGAAGAACATCAAGGTACGTGACGCGCTAACATATTTGATAGCTGTTATTATATTTACACTTTTTGAAATTTGATACTTGTATTTTTTTTTCGTTGTCTTTCTACAGGACAAAAATTTGGTAAGAATTCCCGAAATTGTTTTACATTATAGCCAATGATTTCATATTTCTGACTTGTTTACAGTTGAACCAGAAGTTACTGAATTTTGGAAACAACTTTCCAACGCAAAAATCATCTCTACGTTGCCAAAGAATTGCAAAACTGACGAAATTAATAACCTGAAAAAGTATGTTACAGTTGAGGATGATTATATCTATCTAAAAGTTGGTGTAACCGTTGACTCGAATGGTACGTTATACCATAATGGAGTGACCACCAATTTGGAACTACCATTAAAACTTATGAATACACTTAAGCTGGTCTTGCCCGAAAATGTGTACTTTCTTGGGCAAAAACAAAAGTATGGATCGATGGTCTTTATTCGTAAATGTTATTTGGCATTAATTGAATTAATTGAGGAAAAGCGTCATGGACCAAATGATCCAGCCTATAGTGGTTGTACAATCACGGGCACACCCGGTATTGGAAAAACTTTCTTGGCGTTATTTCTTTTTTATTACATCCGAAATAAATATCCTGATGCCACAATAATTTGGAGGGCAGATAAAGTTATTTGTTATCGATTCTCGCCAGAAGGTAAAGTGGATCTGGGGGATCGACACAAATTCCACAATGCATTACACGATCACAGTAACTTTTACCTTGTTGACGCTCAAGTTCTAGAAGAACAAAAAGCTTATATGCTCCATTTTACATCGCCAAAGAGTGAACGATTTAATGAAGCCGTTAAATCACAAGGGTTCACCACGTACTTTATGCCAATCTGGGATCAAGAAGAAATCTTTACACTTTGGTTTGAAGCATTCAAGGACAAGAAGGATAGTAATGGCCAAGAATTTGTATTTCAAATAGTTAAGAACTTATTAAGTAAATGGGGTCCAATACCTCGGTCGGTACTTGCAAAGTGGAATGATGAAACATACCAGAACCAATACAGTGGCTTGGTTGCCAAGGTTGATTTAGAAAAATGCATAGATTCTATAAACAATGAGGGAATGCCTAAAGGTGATTCTATAAGTGAAAAAATTGTACACCTTGACATGCATTCAGGGTTTACAAGTATGACATATCGCTTTGCTACAAATGAATTAGCTAGCCGTTTAATTGATGAATATGAAAATAAAACCAGGAATAGCATTCGTAATTTCATTGTATGTGGTCGTGATTTTCCAGAGACTGCTTCATTTCGAGGACATCTTTTTGAAGATTATTCACATAGAAAGCTGAGTAAGGGTGGCAGTTTTAAAGTTCGGTGTTTGAAGGAAAATGATGATAGTGATATTATCAAAATTACAGAAAAAATTATCATTGAGCGTAAAAATAACTTCTACACTACATTGGAAGATATTCGTAAAGATTTTTATAACAGGCCCAGGTCAAAGTCAAATATTTCGATTGATTCTTTTGTATATGAAGATGATAATGCCTTGGTCTTGTATCAAATTACAATTTCAACAAATCATGGAATAAAGGTAGCAATAAAAAAGGAGCAAGGTTGATTTTTTTATATTTTGACACATTACTAACCCAGGTTTTGTAGGTTCAAGGATTAAGAGAAATTAGAAATTCCCTTGGATCACATAAAGCCATTTATTTATATTTTGCTGTACCGTCAATGATTTTTAAAAATTATCCTTTTCAAGACTATCAGACTGTCGGAGGCAAGAAGATGAAAAAACTTCCTAAATGGACCAACAATATAACTCAATATGCATTAGAAATTGATATGGATGGATCAGCACAATATAAACGTTATGCAGATTCTGTAGAATCATCAACAAAAAGATCGAAACATGATAATAGTGATTAATACATTTAATACATTTAATACAAAGAAAATATTCGCAATAACTCTAGTTACATGTAATATTATTATATTTTTTATAGTAATGTGCATTGCATTATTTCATTTCTTGCGCAGTGATCTAATATATTAAATTCATAAAAATATTTATTATTAAAATATAATGTGATAATAATTTTACAATTTATTTATAATTATTCTATTGCATTTTGATTTAGAAATTATAATAATAAAATTATCTTTATAATAATAAAAAAGTCATTATAAAATAGAATTGTTAAAAGAAATTTTAAAACAATTATTTATAAAGTGAATAAAATTGTATAGTTAACTCTCTAAATGTATATACTATATATTTTTCTCTAAATACACACTTTCAATCAATCCTAAGCATATAGAAATCATATAGAAATTTCTCTTTAAATACACATCCTTTTTAAATACACATTTTTTTAAAATTTTTATCATCATTCTAAGGGGATGCTGATTGTATATAAGTTTATTATTAAACATAATTTCCTATTTATTAATATTATTAAAATCAACTAAATTTTAAAAAATTTTAATATGTATATATATTATAAACCAATATAAAAAATTACGGTTTTTTTTATATTACAAATTATTAGATAATATAAATAAATAAATTTAAATATATTAACTAACTTTTTTTTAAAATATAAATAAATATAATCAAAACTTGATATAAGAAGTTAACATTCAGATTGATCAATCTTTCATTATAAGAAAATTCATTATTAATATAACAAATTATTCAATATATATAATAAATAATTTGTTTTAATAAAATGTCAGTTTTATCATTTTATTTATTTTCCCTTTCTCTGATTTTTTTTTTAATTTTCTTTTTTTATATTTTTATATTTTTATATTTTTTCCTTTATTAGCTTAGTATCTGTAAACTTAAAACAATTAACTTTTAATTCAATCCGTCAAATTAAATAAAGACTTTATCACAATTATGCCTATATGAAGACATAACAAAAGGTAATAGCAAATAAATTTATAAGATTTCTTTATTGAATTCTTATTTTATCAGAAAATCCTATTTTAAGTTACTTTTAACTTAAAGAAAAATATAAGATATTTATATAAATTAAAATACTATAAAATATAATATAACAAATATAATATAAATGATAAAATAAATAAATATAATAAATATAATAATTCTATTAGGACAATAACATATATTACCTAATATCATTTAATTATAAGCATCTACCCTTCACCCTCAGGTAAGATATTTTGATCACATACATAAAAATCATTTTCTTTTATAGAATTATATAGGTTATGATACCTTTAAAACTTTCCTTCCAAAAAAATTTTTTTTACTCCAATATAAACTTAATATATTTAACTAAATACAAATTAATATTTAAAGTATGAAAACATAATAAATTATCAAGTTATTTTAATTAAAATTTCTAAAAAATGATACAGTAATACATTTTGCTAATTTATAACCTATATATCAGTTATAGTAAAATATATTCGAAAAATAAATCATAATAAATTAAATTTTTTTTATTGTTAAATGAATTAAAAAAAAAATGAAATAAAAAATTTCAAGTGTTCTAAATCTAAAAATCTGTTTTAAAATTAGAAAATTGTGCTTTAAAAAATGTTCTAAAAATCATGTTTTAAAAATCGCATTCTAAAAAATTGTGTTTTAAAAATTGTATTCTTAAAAAATTATGTTCTAAAAATTGTGTTCTAAAAAATCATATTCTAAAAAATTATTTTAAAAGCTTTTTATAAAATAAACAAGTCAATATTCTATTTTTAGTGTTAAAATAAATTGTCAACCTTCTTATTTAGCCCTAAGTTTAATAAGAAACTGATCTATAATTCACTATCAAATAAGTATTAAGAATTCACCGATGCTTATGTGTATAGTATTATAGTTAAAACTGAAAATGGTACCCCTAATTGAAATAATATTTGTCATGAAACTACAAAAGAATGGAATAAAATTAAAAGTAAGAGTAAATCAGAAATTGATAAGAAAATTAGAAATTACCTAGCCATATTATATAACCTATATGACATATAGATAATGAGGCCAAGATGTCTTATATCTAGAGAAGATTCAACTTCTCCTTTTAGTCTTCTAACTATTTGTTCAGTAAATTCTATAATAGAAATTTCTATTAATGGATCCACTCAAAGAAAAACAGCAGATGAAATATCAATAGCAAAAAAAACTTATTGAATTTGAGTAAATCTATAGCATCATAACAGATTCTCAAATTCGTTATAATATGTATGCAAGAATAGTGAATATTCAAGATAAAATTAAATCTAATAGGAAGAGAATTGTTAAATTATAAAGAAATACAAATTATGCTCAAAAATGCAAAAAAAAGGAAACTACTTATTGAAAACTAGAAGATGTTACTATATGATAACTGATCATTCTTCACTTCTTTACAAATATCCAAATTTACATGATAATATCTATAATTTGATCGAGTTTAGAGCAGCTGATAAAAAATGATAAAAAGAAGTAGTTAAAGTGCAAATCATTAAAAACTTGTGCAAGAACCTTAAAGAGAATTATAATGTCTATATAGCGTAAATAACATTGAATAATTATCTGCTGTTTCATCAATTTAATTTCATTATTGTAAGAGTACACTACTATCCAATATGAGTTATAGTAGCTATAGTTTCATATATTAAAATATGTGACCACCCCGATAGTCACTATTTTACATCTATTAAATACACAAGACAATTTACTACTGCTCTTGCTGATAAGTTTGTTATCATTTCTCAAAATGATAAGGCGAAGATAAGTCTTAGAATACTTACTATAAGATGGATATTTAATATATTGCAGTTAGTTCATAAACTTATTCGCATAGCTGATCATAATTTTCCTGTAGGAAGTGAACAAAAGTTAATTCCATTAGTTTATCTTATGATTAAATCAAATGAATTAAATAATGAATTACAAACTAGACAGTTTGCCATTTTTGCATATCAGCAGTAGTCCCTTAGAATGTCTTTATTCATATATATATATGATCTCAAAGATCTTACTTTGAATTCATAATACAATGATACGTTAAAAACTAATAGAGAAATTTGACCTATTTAGGTGTTACTAGTAATAATACTCTGAACAATTCAGTTCAGTCCAGATTATAGGCCAATCTAAAACTGAACTGGAAATTTTAATTCAGTTCAGTTCAAATTATAAATCTTAAAAATGCCAATCTGAAATTGAACTGAACCGTAAATTGGTAAAAATCTGAACTAAACTGAAAATTTCAGATTAATTCAAAAATTAGTTCAATATATTCAAATCTCAAAGGGAATCTAATATGCAATTCTCTAAAGAGGTTTGCAATTATTCTGGAACTCCCTTAAATTTTCGCAAGTAATTTACAATTCTCTTAGAGTTTTGCAATTACTTTGTGATATTCCTTAGAATTTCACAAGTAATTTGCGATTCTCTTAAAATTTTGCAATTATTTTACGATTTTCTAAAGAGTTTTGCAATTATTCTGTGATTCTCTTAGAGTTTCGCAAGTAATTTGCAATTTTCCTTAGAGTTTCACAAGTATTTTATAATTCTCTTAGAATTTTGCAATTACTTTGCGATTTCCCTTAGAGTTTTACAAGTAATTTACGATTCTCTTAAGAATTTTACAATTACTTTGCGATTTTCCTTAGAGTTTCACAAGTAATTTGCAAATTGTTCAATTAGAATGATTTAATTATCATTCTAAAAGAATGATAAAAGAATCATTCATTTAGAACGATTAAAGTTATTATTTCAAAAGAATAATAATAATCGTTCAATTAGAATAATAAAATTATCATTCTAAATGAATGATAAGAAAATCATTCAAATGAAGGAATTGAAGTTATCATTCCAAAAGAATAATAAAAGAATCATTTGATTAGAACAATTAAATTATCATTTCAAATGAATGATAAAAGAATTGTTCATTTGAAATGATTAAATTATTATTTCAAACGAATGATAAAAAATCGTTCATTTAGAATGATTAAAATTATTATTCCAAACGAATAATAAGAAAATCATTCAATTATAATAATTAAATTATCATTTCAAAAGAATGATAAAAGAATCATTCAATTGGAATGATTAAATTATCATTTCAAAAGAATGATAAAAGGATCATTTGATTATAACAATTAAATTATTATTCCAAAAGAATTATAAAAGAATTGTTCAATTGAAACTATTAAATTATCATTCCAAAAGAACAATAAATAAATCATTTAATTAGAACGATTAAATTATTATTCTAAAAGAATGATAAAAGAATCGTTTATTTAAAAATATTGAAATTATTATTTTAAATAAACGATAAGAAAATCGGTTAATTGAAATGATTAAATTATCATTTCAAAAGAACAATAAAAGATTATTCGATTAGAATAATGAAATTATCGTTCTAAATGAATGATAAAAGAATTATTCTAAATGATCTAAAATTTTAGATTAATTCAAAATTTTCAGTTCAGTTCAGATTTTTTTCAGTTTAGATTAGATTTATAATCTGAAAAAAAATCTGAACTGAACTAAAAATTTTCGGATTGAATTTTTTACAATCTGAAATTGAACTGAAGTTAATTTAAACTGAAAATTTTCAGATTAATCTGAACCATTCAGAGCTTTAATTAGTAGATAGAGGATCAGATAAGAATCTAAGGTATCTGAAAAATATTAAAATGTATTGTCAACTTTTTCAAAAGTTTAATTTAGATTACTTGACAATACGAATACCTGTTGAGAGGAGAATGACAATACTATCTAGAAAATTAGCAGGCATCTCATTACTGGTTGATTATTTTGAAATACATTTAAATGTATAAGGTAAAGTGATTAATCTGAAATTGGCTCTTCAAATTTTTGATATACTGGAGAGACGCTTTGAGAAATTTAGCATTGCGACTTGATTTTTAAAAGAAGTGTAGATATATAGTATATTGAAAAGCTTATTAATCTATTTGAAGATCTGCAATTTGAAAGTATAGACAAAGAAAAAGCAGAAGAACAGAAATAATAAAAAAAGAAACAAAAGAAAGGAGATGACTCACCAAAATGTTTTGTGTTGTGATTATAGATCAAAAAGTATTACAATTTATATTAATATTTCTTTGATATTAAACAATATACAAATACAAACTATTGTGATTATCTTATATAAAAGAAGTTACAGAATTTTTTCTTTCAAATAATAGTTTTTTACCTTTAGTCAGTGTTGTTATGAAATATTGATGGGACACTGATGGGACATAGATAAGACAGATAGAACATTTGGAATATAGTGTGAAACAGGTTGAGATATATAGCTATGACAATAAATCTCTGAAATATCAAAAATATATATCACTACCTTCAATCATAAAGTTAGAGACATATTTTGCAAATCTTATATATCTTCTTGAGTATTATAATCTGTTAAAAATTCCTGGATACAATTTGCATTGCCCTTTTCTTGATCAAATAACTTATTTATGATTTTGTTACTCTGAGTATAATAAATACTAAATACTTTTTAACTCTTGGTTATTTGATAAACTATAAACGAATAATACATTCTACTAGCTATAAACAATCTAAGAGAAAGTCTAAAAAACAAAATTCAAGAACTCTTAATAACTTCTCTCTTCTTCTATCATAACAAAAGCAGCCTCTTTTTGATAAAATGTATTTAAAAGATTATATATCAGATGAAAAATGCATATAGTCAGTTATAGAATTTATACATATGTATATATATAGTATAATCAACTATAAATAAATATCAAATACAATATTAAGTATAAATATAAGCCATCTATATCATGTGACTAATAATATTATGTATAATCTAAGATTTCTTATTACCCTCTATCTACTAAAATATTAGGTAATATATGTCACTGTTCTTAACTAAAATATAATTAATAAATATAATAATTATAATTAATCTATCTTAAATAACTAATAGATCAATGATGATTACTTTATCATATTAGTCTACTTTATCACTTCATCAACTTTGTTAATTATTTTTGATTATATAACTAAATAAAATGTAGTCAAAAATTACAGCTTTATCATTTATTTTTTATTTTTATATATTTTTTTTCTTATTATTCTTTTATTTTAATTTTGTTAATTTGTTTTTTACTTAATTTTTTTTTTATTTTTTATTTTTATATTTTTTTTGTACTTTTTTTACTTTTTTTTTATATTTTTTATATTTTTATTTTTGTATCGTTTATTATTCCTTCAACTGTTTTATCATAAATTTATAAATAATTTTATTTTTAATTACAATTTTTTTTAATTATTTTTAAATATTTTAAAATATATTATTAAAAAAATTAATACTTTTATAATAAATTTTATGATGTTTTCTAAATAAAAAATTAAAAAAAAAAAATGTAATTAACTAGTGATTTTTTAAAGATAAATAAATAATAAATTATTATAAAAAAATTAAAATTTTAAACTCATGTCTCTTGCTATCTATTAATTTCAAAAATATAAAAATACTATTATTTAATAAGTCTTAATATTATAAATTCAATAAACTAAATTTTATATTTTGTAATTATTTTTTTTTAAAGACACAATAATGTTTATATTTATTATGAAATTTAAATCCAGTAGATTAATACATAAAAATCTTAAAAATCAAGTATAAAAGTAGAAAAAATAAACTAAACTATCTAAAACATTCTTGCAAGTTAAAAACTTACTAGTACTAGATCAACTGATCATCCTGCTATACTCTGAAGATAATCATTAATAAAACTCTTATCAATACATGATAACTAGATTATTATTACATTTCTATTTTTTATCTAATAATAATTCCTATATTAAATTTAAATTTAATACAAAAACAAGTAATTTGAATTATTGTTAAACAAAAAAGAAGCTAATAAAAAAATCTAACTCCAATAATTTTCTAGCTAATTTATCTAGTTAATTATTAATTACAGTAATTTTCTGATATAAGAATGCTCATATTATTAAGTTCTATTAGAGACTCTTTGACATTTTTAAACTTTCATGCTAAAATGTCTGTCAATTCAAATTATAGCTACCAGTAGACATTACACAGAGCTCAAATCATACAGTTTATAGATGCCTGCCGAAACCTCCTCAAAATAATTTCGTCATACCCTTTTCTATGTTTTTAATATAGTTTCAACAGTTTCGGCTTTCGTCATATCGAATGGGTTTCGTCGTATCCCTTATTATGATTTAAATATAGTTTCGTCTAAGTTTTGACTGTTATTAAGGGGTTTCGTCCCTCATCTATAATACAGTTACAAAAAATTGGAAAATCTTGCTAAAATCAATAGATTTTATAATGTCAGAAATCTAAAAAGAATATGCTTGTTTAGGATAATAGAAAAATTATCACATACAATTGGTTGATCTAAAGTTATTATTAATTTTGATCATCATTTAGATATCTCTTGATGCTCACTTTTATGAGCAAAAAGAAAAAGAAGAAAAAATAAAAAAAAACAGTTAAAAGAAGTGACAAAAAAATATTTTAATAAAAAAACACCACCGTTTGGACTAACAAAAACTGTTTTTTAGAATAAAAGGATTTAGAGAGAACAAAGAGAAGAAGAAGTTTGTAAATAAAGTTTTGTTTTTTATTTGTAGGTTAAGCTGTAGCTACCCTTAAATATATACATTTTTTACATAAAAATTTTTGGTTGAGTAATTGCCAATAAGAGTTTATATTTTTATATATTTTTGTAATTATTAGATAATAAATTATTTTTAAAAATTAAAAAATTGAAAATTTAAATATATTGATAATTATTAATTTTAAAAGTTGAAAAATATTATTATCAGATATATTATAATATAATAAATCTAAAAATTTTATTTTATCTTTTTATAATCATTAAATATTAAAATATTTTAAGTTTTTTTTTTTTTTTTTTTACGTGCAATAGCTTTGCACAATCTTTATTAAAAGTAAAGTAAAAAGAAAATTACAAATTACAAGTGAGAGAGTACAAAAATTTCTATCTAGTAAAGACTAAATCAAAACCAACCTTGCACTGTTCTAGACTAACCTACCCT
>CAJVPP010001237.1:0-21487 GCA_910592005.1 Funneliformis mosseae | reverse complement strand
GTGATCAAATTATCTTGTGAAGTTAAAAAAAAAAGGTCCGCGATATTAATAAAGTTACAAAAACACATATTAAAACAAGAATATTAATCCAATTGAGATTAAATTTTATATGCAAATAGTATCGAACCTGCTGAACAACTTTTACTTAGAAATGAAAGGTGTGAATTTAAAAAAAAATGGTCTGCGATATTAATAAAGTTACAAAAACACATATTACAACATGAATATTAATCCAATCGAGATTAAATTTTATATAAAAATAGTATCGAACCTTCTGAGTAACTTTTTCTTAGAAATGAAAAGCAATTAACTTTAATTAAAGTGTTCAAATTTCCTTGTGAAGTCAAAAAAGTGTAACTTATTTAGTAAAGTTACAAAAAAAATTATTTCTACATGAATATTAATCCCATCAAGATAGAACATCAGATGTAAATAGTATCTAATCTGCCTAACAATTTTTACTTAGAAATGAAAGGTGATTGATTTTAACCAAAGTGCTTAAAATTCGTCATGAATTCTCTGTATTAATGTTTATAAAAAAAAAGATATTAAATATATATAAAAATTACAAGTTTAAGTATTTAAAAAATAAGGTTGTTTTTTTTTAAAGATTATGTTAAATAAAATAAAAGTATTTTTTTTTGTTAAAAAAAGAAAAAAAAAGATTGAAAAATTGATTTTCAGTATAACTATAATTAATCATGCAATTGTAATTAATCATGCAATTGTAATGTAATTAATCATCAAATTAAAAATTTTTATATCATTTTGCATATAATTTTTTTACAAAAAAAGCAAAAGAATTGAATCAATAATATATAGTTTATTAAATAATTTAAATAATTTGATCAAATTAGGTTAGATTAGGTCAGTTCAGGTCAGGTCGTATCAGGTCAAATGAAAATTTAAATCAGGTCAGATTTTTGTTTGACCTGACCTAGTCCTCTCAGTTCAGATAACTTGATTAATCTGACCTGAACTGACCTGTTTAGAGCTTTAATTTTAGCTAAAAAGATAAACTGATTTAGCCTAAAAAAGTAAAATTAATCATATAATAGTAAAAATAATAATCAAATAAAAAATAATGTATTAATATATTAAAAAATAATTTTAATCATCTGTGTTTACTACTGATCAAGAATGATCTGATCTAATTTAATACTGTTTAAGAAAAAAAATAATTAATCAATAAATAGATAAAATAAATAAAAAAGTTCTATTTAAAAGTTCCATATAATTCTTAGCTTAAAATAGAAACTGATCAAATTTAAAATAAATAAATGAAATTATTTATTAAAGATAAATAAAAACAATAAATCAAAAAATCAAAAAATAAGAATTTTAGTTAGTTTAGCTTCATTGTGATAATAATCTATTCAAAAACAATGTTTAAAATAGGAAATAATATAATATATAATAGATTCAGATGTAATTAAAGAATATTTTTATATAAATAAAAAAAATCACATTCACTTCTAATTTAATAAACATTATAATCTTTATATATACTAGCAAAATGTTACTTTCAAATATTAAGATCAGCCTTTGGCTAGCCATGATTATGAATCTAATTTTTATTAATAAAAAAAAGTTTATATATAGATATTCTGCCATTTGATTGGTTAATCTTTAAGGAATAAGGCTATACAGAGTAAATTTTCAAATTTACGAAAATTTAGGATTTTTTATAGTAAAAATTTTATCATATTATCTTACATAATAAAATCAGCATATCAAATTTTATTTAAAAGAAAGTGGTAAAATAATAATATATAAAAAATTTACATATGAAAAAGAAAAAGAAAACTAACTGTATAAATTTTAAAATTCTATTTAAAATTTCTATGCCTAGCCTAATCATACAACAATCACATTTAATTTCAAAATTATCTTAACTCTGTCAAAATGCCTATTATATAAGTTACAATTCTAAAGTTTTGAAGGATTGGAAAGGTTTACCTGTTGAGAAAGAAACAAAAATAAAAGATTTTTTTTGGAAATATATTGATTCTATATTTATCATCTGATTGGTGGAAAGCAGATTTTGAAGTAAAGTTTAGCTCATCAAAACATTAGTTGGAGAAAAAATTTCAGCACAATGTATTGCTCGGGAAGCTGCATGAAACTAATGAGTTGTAAGAAAGGAATTATACATATCGATATTACAATAAAGTTTTAATCTACCAATAAAAATTACACATTATAGTCACATGATAAACTTTTTATATATAAACTTTTTTTCGTTAAAATTTGAAAAAGTGATCCAGCCAGGTGACATGAACCGAAAAATCGAAGTTGCATGGCCTTATATGACAAACAAATTTTTTTGAAATATTGTTCCGGAAATATTATCCAAATATCTGCTAAATCGAAAATAAAAATATTTTTTAGAAATGATAAAAGGTTGAGTTCCAAAAAAATCATGTGTGGGTCAGTTTTTTTCTTTTCTTTTAGGCTTCTGTTTCGTGTTAGATCACTTCTACAAGTATTAGGTAATTTTTTTTATTTTGGGTTGATTGGTTTTTTTTCACCATTGGAAACCTTTGGAAACATCAGGCTGAAAGATGATTGCTTTAATTATTATTATGCAGTTAACTGGTTTTTTTTTATTCATTATTTTTCAAATTTTTTTTTTTTTTAGACGGTATCAATATTGCTAAAGGTAACGACGCGTATATAATTAAATAATTTATATTTATTATCTTAGAATTTAATATAAATGTTTCGGTAGGTAGTTCGACTTTGTTTTGTATTAATAAGTCTTGAGAAAAGACACTCTATAATTAATATAAATTTTTATTTACACGATTCACTTGTGTAATTTAGTTATTACAGTAAGTTTTTTTTATTGATTTTATCCTTAAATTAAATTATTTTAATTTAATTTTTTTTTCCTAGGTAATTTCTTTCGGTTTGGAATTTTTTTTTTGGATCGCTTCAAAAGTTGCTTCGTTGATTTTCTTCCAAAGGTGGATCGTTGAATTATGCCTTTGTAGTTAGTCAGTCTCCTAAGTTGGCGCAGTAAATACTTTACGTACGTATTATTCAATTTATCGGACTTGTATATCCAATTATTTTATATATTGTACTTTACTTACTCTTTTTACACGACAGTATATAGATAGAACTTTCAAAAAAAAAATATTCATAAAAATAATCAACGTCTTTCATTCGAAATTATATAAAATCTTTTTTTATGACGGTATCTTCCAACGACATCATTATATTAGTTCATCATTTTCATTCTTTTTGAGAATTTTTGTAAGGTTGAATTTCCCTCGATATAAATAAGTTCCGTTGCGAATTTCATAATAAACTCGTTAAAACAACGTGCAGTTAATTTATTTGGTAAGACAAGGAACGGTAGATCCTTTTTAAGCTATCCCGAGCAGACTAGATTAATTAAGGGAATTATTTACAGTTGAACCGAGGGCTGAGTAAAAGAGAGATTTCTATTGGTGCAAGAAAAACATTGAAATATCCATCCGAACAAATTAAATAAAAAAAAATTCAATCAAAAATGGTTTTAAAGAATAATTTGGAAAAATCCTTAAAAAATTTGGAAATGAGAGGAGAGTTAAGGAGTTAGAGCAACGTAACGAAGGGTTACGTTTACAATTCAAATCTTTAGAAGAAAAGGTTGGAGAGCGAGAAGAAGAAACCAAGGCCAATATGAATAATTTGGAAGAAAAGGTTAGAGAACGAGAAGAAGAAACCAAAGAAATTATTAAAAATTTAGAAGAAGAGGCCAAAGCCAAGCGAGTAATTATTAATAATTTAGAAGAAAAGGTTAGAGAACGAGAAGAAGTATCCAAAGAAAAACAAGAAATTATTAATGAATTAGAAAAAAGGATCATAAACCTTGAATTAATTATATATGATGATTCTATTAATTTAACCATTAATTATAAAAATAAGGATTACTTATTAAATGTCTCAGGCGGATTGCAAAGATATCGGAAATTAAAAGTGCTCAAATGTATTAGTACTCAAATTACCAGCCTACCAACTTTACCAAATTCCTTAACTGAACTTTATTGCTCTTATACTCAAATAACTGTCCTACCACCATTACCCAACTCCTTAACTATACTCAGGTGTTATAAAACTCTAATAACTATCCTATCAACATTACCCAACTCCTTAACGAAACTTGATTGCTCTGATACTATAATAACTATCCTACCAACATTACCTAACTCCTTAACGGAGCTCATCTGTTATAATACTAAATTAAATAGCTTCCAACATTACCCAGCTCCTTAACAGAACTTAATTGCTCCATTACTGACATAACTATCCTACCAACATTACCCAACTCCTTAACTTATCTTAATTGCTCTAATACTCCAATAACTATCCTACCAACATTACCCAACTCCTTAACGGAACTTTGTTGCGGTGAAACTGAAATAACTATCCTACCAAATATACCCGATTCCTTAACAACGATTTACCCTGCATATTTAAAAATTCTTCAGACACTAGTTTGAATGAGAAATTAGTCCATTCAAATATCAAAAAATACTTAATTTTAACTTGCTCAAATTTAATTAATATTTTTATTTTCACCTTTGAAGTGGACCAAATCATTTGAAAACATCTTGTTACGTTCTTAATTAAATAACAAAGTATGGGGATATAGGTTAAAGATATATAAACGAAACCTATATTTATAGTGTTGTATACAGTTCTTTCGTTTATGTATTTATAAACACTTTTAAATGTAAGCAGAAGGGTTTAATTAAGTAAAAATGAAGCAAATGTTGACGCTAAATTTATTTAAAAATATCAAATTAATCAGTGTTGCCTCAAAGTCGGCGCTCTACACTTTTGCAATGTCAATATATTAAACTAAATAATTGCTAATTAAACCTGCGCAATTACGAAAAATAATAAAATACGGAAATTAAAAATAAACGGAATTACAAATATAAAATTAAAATGTTAAAACGGTGAAAACGAAAATATCACGAAGGGATAAAGGAATGTTTTTTAAGGTGTATACAAGAAGGGCGAGCGTGGTGTGTTGAACTGTTTAAGGATTTCGGCTCGCATTTATATAAAAATAATTATTAAGACAGCTTGACATCCTGCCATTTTGTCATCCTGCCAACCTGTCACCTTGACAACCTATAATGATCTTACTGCAAATATCGAAAACAATTAAGATACGAAATTATGGTGTCTTTGGACTGTAATGTAACAATAGTCATATTTGCAGTTTGAAAAAGTCTAAATTGTAACTAAAGATCTTTCAGAAGGCTTGAAAATAATTAGCAACACCTTAGAGGCAAGAGATGGCACTGGCGGCTATTTATATTGCATCATTAATATTTGAATGTATTTAAAAATCGATTTAGTACATTACAGACTGAAATAACGTTTTATCATCACAATATTGAATTAAATACTAATTTTTTTAAATAAAAAAAATATTTTATAAAGTTAAAGCCGAAATAATTAATTCATTATTTATAGCTAGAGCGTGACAGCTTATGCTATTCTTATGATAATTTATGTCAATCTTGAACATTAAAATTTAATCCAACTAAAATTAAATATAATTACAATTTTTTCAATTTTATAATCTCAAAAAGATACATCATTTGATTTTCAGCCTATATAATTTATTCCAAAATGGACAAGTTTTCAAAAATAACTAAGGGATACTGCGGTGTTTTTATATATTAGCGTTAACTTAATCAGTTGAGATGGTACCGATTCCGAAGAGGTGAATAGAAACATATACAATTTTTTTTTTTTTAAAAAAAAAATAAATAAATGAAAGCGTTTTTGTATTAATTTTTAATCTAAAAAAAAAATTTGCAGAAATTTTATTTGTATGCTACTGTTTATTTTTTTTTTTGACTTGAAATACTTCATATTCTTCTATAGAAAAGTAATCTTCGGTTTCTCTGATTTCTTTTTCATAAGAATTCTTTACACAACAACTTTGATCAAAAAAAGCATTTCCATGTATATTAAGATCTGTCTGACCAAAAGATGGACCATGATTTCTCCCATTCTTTATAGCAAAATTATTATATTTTACCCGACTTAAAATGCAATTTTCAATATTATCTTTACCCTTAAAAGAGAAGATAAAACTTTCAATAGTTGTAGTAAATGAAATATAAAATGACAAAGGATCAATCCATGCAACGGGATTGTATCCTCCAAGAATTTCGTCTCTACCTTTCACTTTGAAAATCGTTACGGTACGAGTTTGATTATCGCAAATTTCATGGAAATTTTTGGATGCAAACCCATCACGAGATCCACAAAGTAATAATTTAAATTCATATTGAATTTTTAGTTCGTCTTTAACATCTGTTCTATTAATCCATTTTGAGATTAATTCAACATGTTTATCTGTGATAATTTGTGAATTAATAATTTTTGTATCAACCATTTTAATTTCCTTAGTTAACTGAGGTTTTGAAACGTCACTTGGTTTATAGTCATAGTCCAATAGTCCAAGAAATAATTAGTTAAATCTACATATAATTCTTTTGGCAACACCTTCTTGTAAGGAAGAACTTTAGTCAAAAATTCCCTGGAAGTTAAATTTCGAAATCTTATAAATGGGATGCATTGTTGTAAGGTATTCATCAAAATTTTGAAGTCATCCTTTGAAAAATTAGAAGGATCCGAAGAAAGTTCCGGGTTTTGAGCGAGTCCCCATTTAAGTACATGATCCCAAATTTGAACTCCACTCATTGAAAGTTTATCATTTTGAATAAGAGTGATCAAAGATTTTTCTGGAATTGAAACAAAATCAACGGAATTAAATAATTTTTCTGGTTCTTTTAACATTAAATTGGTACAAAATTTTTGAAGTTCCAAGAAAGAATCATGTTTAAAACTTGTCTGATATATCGAGTTAAAGTTATTTTCCATCCAATCATTTTTATTTTCAATTAAAAATAATTGTAAATGGATAACCAATTCTTGAAGATTTAATTCACCAGCAGCAACCAAGACATTAATAGTATCTAAAGTATCATATTCCTCCAAAGAAAGTCTTGCTCCATAAATATACCTTAAAATAAACAAAAAAAAAAAAAAATTATTAAAAATTTAAAATATATTTTATCATACATTAAAGCAAATCTAATTTAAATTACCTCAGGATTACATGAAATGTTTCAGGCAGGATATTAGTTAATTTAATATGCACCAAAGTTCCATCATTTTTCTTTTTGTTGGTGGACAAAATTCTTTGCAAAATAAGGAGAACGATAATATAAAATTATCATATGAGCACGAAACACTTTTACATGAGGATCCGTCCCAACTTCAATCTTAACATCATAATATTCATCATCCTCTAAACATTCAAGTAAATTTTGCGATAATTTCGGTAAAAATTTATTATCTCCCATTAAAAAAAAATTTTTTTAACGTGAGAAATAAAATGAAAATCAAATTTTAGAGTTATTTTACATATTTATATTAGCGTTAAACGGAGTTGGAAATAGAAATGTAGATCGTTGCACAACAATTTTCGTGCGAGTTGAATTTTTTGTGAAATCCGTAAAAAAGTCGAAATAAGTAAAACCAGACAAAGTAATCTGTATTTATAGAAAAAAAGACCTCCAATTTGGAGTACAGTATATGGAAAAAAAATTGATTCAACACTATTTAAAGCAAACCAATTGAAACAAGTGTCAAACTAACAGAACACTATAACCATTTAGGTTAAGAATCGAGGAAAAGTTTATCGAGGGAGGGTTAATCAAATTTAAGTGGTTAATGTTTATTAATTTTTTCTATCAATGATTTTGTTGATTTGGAAGTTCTTAATATTTACGAGGGCGAAATTAACATTCTATTTATAATTAGAGTTTCGTTAACAAATTATAATTTTAAATATTTCAAAATTAATTTTATAAATTTCAAGTAAAATGACTTTTAGTTTTGGGAAACATGTCTATCGCATCCTTATTCATCAAAAAAATATTAAACAGCAAGTTTAGCGTAATATCATGTAGGTGGCGTAAATTAGCTTAAGTTTACGTAAGTTTACAGTAAGGTGTAAAAATTTACACTTTTCAATTTCTCGATGTTTGATTTTTGACCTTACTGGATATATTATGTTAAAGATGTATTAGTTATTCCTTCTATATTGAAAGAGTACACAATTTGTTGAATTATGTGATTGTTATTACCAGTAAATAATTTACTGCGGCTCTGCTGTAACTTTCAACTTTATAATATAAAAAACTGCAATTATTACTACTTAACGTAAAGAATTAACTAATTATGGTGTTGCAAGGTGGTAGGGTTTAGACCTTCTTGTCATTGTCATAATATATATATAATAGAAAAGGAGGAAATCTAAATTTTGATAAAATTTTTTTTTATTGATCCACTTGACTGATCATAATCATGTACTTAAAATTATCTTAGGAACTAAAATTAATGAAAAATTTAGATTTCCTCCTTTTTATCCCATATGATGATCAGAAAGGCGAATAAAATTAATTATTGTTAGTAATAAAACAGGTGCATTTATTTGCTAAAAGCTATAGGTATTAAAGGACAGGTTTAAAAACCGGGACTTATAGACGACCCAGTCCAAATAACTTTTTGGTACAGGATAAATCCAACCTTAAAGCCATTCAATTCTTGTATAAAGCATTTTACTTGATTTTTTATGTGATTAGAAATATAACAAGGTGTATTTGCCCAGTATCCAGATGAAGCTTATATATCTTATAACGATTTTTACTCAATCACAATAGTTATATCTTATCAAATGGAAATTCCAATGATGATTGTATTGAATTTCATATATAACATTCAAATTATAAACCCATTACGGAAGCATTGATGATAATTTATTCCTTAACACAGCCAGGATATTAGCAGTAATAATTTTGGGTTTTTACAGTACATTTATTTGGTCATTTAGTTTGATATAATAGCTATTCATTTGGTTTGAGCCATATTTATTATAAGGATTTTTAGCATCACTTGCATTATTTTTCTCACGATGTACTGTATATTCGCTTCAATAATCCTAGAATTTTTAACCTTTTTGGATTACGACAACGCAAATTGCAAAGAACAAATCAAAACACGATGTGTTAGGCCTTTTTGTGTAAATTTGATTTACATATATTTCAAATGCATAGTTTTTTTTTATAAGATATGCAGTACAGTATCTTTGATTAACGAGAATTTTTAATCGAAATCATTTCCAGTTGTCTTTATCAAGAATATTTATAAGTCGCTTTTGATAGAAAATTGAAAAAGTTGGTTTTGTAATGTGGTATCATCCAATATTCAAGAAATTCAGTAAAATTAGCTTATTTTCTTTAGGAATTAAGTAGATTCATCCTAGATTTTCTATTATCTGTATTAGCAATATGAGAATAAGCCTGAATAGATTGTAAATTATATATGATGGAATAATAAATCGTTTGCGTGATTAATTGATTTCTTAAAATTTTTTATCTTATTTACCGTTTATTTATTCTAAAAACAAAAAAATAGCAAAGTACCACATTTATCCATTACGTTTTCGTATAGAAATTACAATAATTGTAAATTTTATAAAATGTAATATAATAGTTTGTAAAAAAGATTATAAATAAAACGTGAAAGATTAACGAATAAAAAGTACTACAGTTTTTCTTTCAGAAAAAAGTAATCCCGTTTATTCCCAACCCCCCATGAATTACTTGCATTCTTGAAAAAATTGTTTTATTTAAAAATTACATATAAATACTTTCCGAAGTTTGTTAGAGCTCTTTTTAGATCACAATTTAAAGGAATATTGAGATGAATTATCACCTCTCAATATTTTAAAAATTGAGGAAGTTTGCTAATAAAAGAAATAAGTATCTAATTGCGAACTTGCTTGGTAAATGTGATAAATTGTTGTAAAGACATCAATATTTGCTTTTGAATGTTATATAGTTAACAGTACATTAAAAAGGTAAAAAAATTTTAAAGTTTCTGTTGATTTTTTGACGTGATGATACGATACATGAATACTTTTAATATTAAATGACTAATCACTCATGTAATGTAACTGATAACCAATAGTAAAAAAAAGATTCATCGAAAGTTTGTTTTATGAGGATAAAAATATAAATAATGTACGCTTTTTTATGGTCAAGATTTAATAAACTTTTTTAATTTTTATTGTATGAATGGCGCTGTAGTTTGAAATAAAAAAAAAAAGGAAATTAAATATCTAAATTGATCAAGCTTCGGTTGAATTTCTATTACATGTTTGTTAAAAGATTTTGTAACTTCAATAAAACATAGAATATTATTGGAATTAATGAGAAGTTGTACGAGAATTAGATATACCAAATTTAAGAGCTACGATAATATTATTAAGATACGTTGTTCATACGCTAAATGTTGGAGTTAAAGGTCGGTCAAAGGCCTTGCCTACAGATTTTAACTGGCAATTTACTACTAGTTTATATATAGTAATGTGGGCGAAACCGATATATATCGCCCATATCCGAAACCGAAATTGTCCGAAATTACTTTCGCCCGATAGTGTAATTTTCCGATATTCCAAAACCCTATCCGAAATTAATTATCCGTAATTTATAAATAATAGAATAAATATATTTAAAAAATAAATTTTAAACAGTTTATTAATTATGTAATCATTATCAAAACAAATCATTATCATCTACATTTTCTTTCATTATTTTATCTAAACCTGCTCCGCATCTAAATTTACTATACTTTCAATTTCTTCCTCATAATTAAATTGTTCATTTTCGAAATCTTCTGCTTCTTGTAAAAATTCATAATCAACATCTTCAAATACCTCTCAAACTTCAGATGGTACTTCTGGACATAAATTTGCCGAATGCTCTTCACATATTTTTGGTGATCCCTTATACCATATTTTTTACAATAAGCACAGGTAGCATTATAATGTCCTTTTGAAATTTGTCGACCTTGTTTAATATGTGTTCCCATATTATAGATTTTGAATGTAAAAAAAAATCGAAAAATAAATAAATAAAAAATAATTAATTAATTAAATTACGGTTAAAAACTATTTTAGACAAATAGTTTTACATTTTAATTTATTGAATTAACCTATTTTCGGATATATCGGATAGTATCGGAAGACTAAAATATTTCGGAATAATTCGGATTTTCTCCCAAATTACGGAATTTAGGAACAAATTTCGGATCAGCCGAAATATTTAGGATTTGAAAATAGGATTTCGCCCACATCATTATATTAAATAAATGACTATTAAATTGTTAATATAATAAAATTTTTTTGCTAATTAAAAGCATGACATGTTCAGTCTGTCAAACCGGTCGGTCAAAAATCGGTCGTCAGAGATGGCCATGACCGTGACTACATCCCTAGAGTGTGTTGCATGCATCAGAAACTTTTTTTTATAAAATTATTACAAAGACTGATTATTCTAATTTTACTGATAATACAATAGAATTTTATTGAATTTTATAAAATTCAAGTCGTATTTGAATGTAAATAAAAAAATTAGCAAAGGAAAATGTAAAAGTAAAAAATTTAGGATTATGCATATTAAGAAATTGACGAAATTTAATTTTTACCCAAATGTTATTGCAAATAATAAAAAACAAGTTTTATCAATATTTTCTTTAGACCATTTCTTCTTTGTAGTCTTTATTTATTTTTATTATTTTTTATCAATAGATATTTGATTTACTTCTGCAAAAGAATAAATTCTAGCTAGTTGATCAAATAATAAAAATAATAATAAACTTATCCTAATATAAACAATCTATCAATATTTTGATTATCCCTCGATAGACCAACATACGAAAATCATTTGTTTCGATTTGCAAGGGCAATTTCATTCAACTATCATTAATCAAGTTTTTTAGTATTTAAATGTTGTTACTAAGCAATTTTCATTTCTAATTCACATGATGATCAACTTTGGATGTTTCAAAGTTGAACCAATTTTTTATTTATTTTGACATTTACGGGCTGAGCAAAAACATTAATTAATGTTGTGCGACAATGTGACATTGATCATCATTTTTAATTTCCCAAAGTTGATAAAAAGAGAGGTGTTTCTCACAACATTAAAAAAAGTCAGAATAAAAATTATAATGGCAGATTTAAAGTTTTTACCGAAATTATCACAAAATTTACTTGAATGTTTAGAGGATGATGAATATTATGACGTTACGATTGAAGTTGGAACGGATCCATATGTAAAAGTATTTCGTGCTCATATGGTAGTTTTATATTATCGTTCTCCTTATTTGCAAAGAGTTTTGTCCACCAACAAAAAGAAAAGTGATGGAACTTTGTTGCATATTACGTTTCCTAATATCCTACCAGATATTTTTCATGTAATCCTGAGGTAATTTAAAATAGATTTCTTTAGTGTTTGTAAACAAAACATTTTAAATTTTATAAATTTTTTTTTTGATTTCAAAGGTACATTTACGGAGCGAAACTTTCTTTGGAAGGATTTGATAATTCAGATATCATTAACATCTTGATCGCCGCTAATGAATTAAGTCTTCAAGAATTAGTCATCCATCTACAATTATTCTTGATTGAAAATAAAAATGATTGGATGAAAAAAAATTTTAACTCGATATATCAGACAAGTTTTAAACATGATTCTTTCTTGGAACTTCAAAAATTTTGTACCAATTTAATGTTAAAAGAACCAGAAAAATTATTTAATTCCGTTGATTTTGTTTCAATTCCAGAAAAATCTTTGATCACTCTTATTCAAAATGATAAACTTTCAATGAGTGCTGTTCAAATTTGGGATCATGTGTTAAAATGGGGACTCGCTCAAAATCCAGAACTTTCTTCGGATCCTTCCAGCTACACAAAGGATGACTTTAAAACTTTGAAGAATACCTTACAACAATGCATCCCATTTATAAGATTCCGCAAATTAACTTCCAGGGAATTTTTGAATAGAGTTCTCCCATACAAGAAAGTATTACCAAAAGAATTATTTGTGGATTTAAATAAATATTACTTAGACTACGACACTCAACCAAGTGAAATTCCAAAGAGCTCAACAATTATTGGTTCAAAAATCATCACAGATAAACATGCTGAATTAATCTTGAAATGGATTAATAGAATGGATGTTAAAGATGAATTAAAAATTCAATATGAACTGAACTTATTACTTCGTGGATCTCGTGATGGGTTTAAATTTGGAAGGTTTCATGAAATTTGTGATAATAAAACTCATACTTTGACAATCATTAAAATAAAAGGTGGTGACGAAATACTTGGAGGGTACAATCCTATTGAATGGAATAATTTAAAGTCATTTAATCAACCATTTTATAATACTAAGGAAAGTTTTATATTCTCGTTTAAGGGTAAAGAAAACATTGAAAACTGTATTTTAAGTCGGGTAAAAGATGTAAATTATGCTATAAAAAATTGGTTTTATAGCGGTCCTTCATTTGGTCAGACAGATCTTAATATAAATGGAACTTTTTCTGATCAATGTAATTGTAGTTGTAAAATGAATTCTTATGAAAAAGAAATCAGAGAAACTGGAGATTACTTTTGTATAGAAGAATATGAAGTATTTCAAGTTAAAAAAAAATAAACAAAATATATATAACAACATGTAAACATCATATACTTATAGAATAAATTCTTTTATAAAATATTTTATTATCTTCAATGTATCCTTGTTAGTTTATCGTGATATTTATTTGCATGCAAATTTAAGGATATTTAAGTGTTGCCTCAACGTCGACATTCTATATTTCCGAAATTCCGTCTATTAAAACAAACCGATAAAAATTGCTTAATTAAAACTTAGAAAAAAAGAAAATTTATTTATCGGATAATAAAGATCATAATGAAAAGGATACTAATTTTGTTGTAAAGATAATTTGGCAAGAGGGCTTTATTCTAGAAGTCGTTTTGGCATATGGACAATTTGTCCAGGCGACATTTAGGTCAGAGACATTATGGACAGATAACAAATATGCCGAGGGCAAAACCGAACTACAAGGGTATCAATACTTAATTTGCTTTGCATTACAAAGTAAAATAAAATAACAAAAAGTCTGCACAATTGTTTAATTATTTTTTTCCAAACAACGGTTTCCGTTTCCTATATATATACTGATATTATCAGAGTTTTTCTGTTGTAATAATAAGTCTTGAAATAAGACTTTTCAAAAACTCAACTAATAACACTACATTTCATAATTCATATAGGTTAATTAAATTGTTAACTAAATATTTAGGACAGGCCTTTAGTTTGATTTAAAATTTAATTTGTTGACTTAACTTTAGTTCATTTCTAGTTAACACCACCATTATTTCTTATTTATCATAACCATTTACTCCACCTTTATTATGCTCTTTGACCAAATATGTCTCTGAGACAAAACTTCGCCTGGACAAATTGTCTACATACCATAATCGTTCTCTGGGCATATTTTTCTCTGGTTAGGGATGATAACGGTCGGTCAAAGCCTTAGACCAACCGGTTTTAACTGAGTATATAATTTCAGTTTTTTTGACTTATTTTTATTCGGCCAAATATTATAATTTAAACTTTGTTTCAAAAACGCTAGCGTAGAATTACTGATTTCTTCTTTATATAAATTTTTTTTATGACTTAATTTATTATATGTTGGCGCAATATTTTATTTATTTTTTAAAATTTCAAAAATCTTATTTTTATACCGATGTAACGATAATATTTTATGCTCCCCAACATCGCTATATGACTGTATATACAGTAATACGATAAAAAAAATTACCAATACGATAAAATCGGTCTAACGCGGCCAAAAATTTACCCGATTTTGATTTCCTAAAATGGAAAATTCGAGGTGATGATCATACTAAATAAATTCTGACCTCCTTTTTAATCGGACGTTGTTATTAGTTTTTTTCTGAGCTTCTGCGTCATAAAACAATTTTACAATTGTGGAATATTCAATGGGGCTCTAATCCCCTTTCTACTATACATGACAATATAAAAAAAATACTAATGCGGTAAGTGCGGTAAGTAGAAAAAAGGTAGTAGTCGTCCAAGGAAAATCACCGGCAAATTTTCCAAGTCCCTTGGATAAAGTATCCGAGGATAAACTTCGATACCAACAAGGACTTTGGCCAACAGGAACTTGAAGTATCCATATGATAATATCAAGACTTTTAGCTGCCAATGATTATAAAAATCTCTTCCAAGGGCGATCCTAATGCTTACTGCTGCCCATAAACAAAAACGTATCGAATGGGCGCAGCACATTAATGATGATTGGAACACGACTTTATTTTCGTGATGGAATGGCCTACTAACTCTTCCAGAATACTGTGAAGCGTTGGCACAAAATAATTCCGGCCGAACAAAAATTTTTGCATAGGGTGGGTTTTACTTAATGAGCAAAACAAGTTTGTTTTGATTCCGCCAAATAATGAATGTCCAATGAATCATATTCCAGAGATCAACGAAATGCATGGTGATGATTGGCGGCTTCAGTAAGACAATGACCCGAAGCATACCAAGCCGTCTTGCTAAAGAATTCCATCAAAACAATGTCCCAGTGTTCATGGACTGGCTCTCAAATAGTCCGGACTTAAATCCGATAGAAATCCTATGGGCTATTGTTAAGGGGAATGTAGAGCGCCGAATGTCAAAAATCTCGCGGAATTAGAGAGACTATGACTGAGGAATGGGGGACAATTCCAGATTCCGTTTAAACGAACCTCGTAGGTTCAATGAAACAACGTTGTGAGCTAATTATTGAAAACAGTGGAGAACGAATCTCATTTTTATTTTATTATTGTAATCAGCTCGTTTATAGCTTTCAAATAAAAATTTTTATAATATTTTATACTGCTGATGCAGGTATTTGTAATTCTGGTTTTTTTTTTTGTTACACACTGTATTATAGAAATGATTGAAATTAATTTTGAAATACAAATTGCATGGTTGTTCAGCAAGTCAATTCTTATAATCAGTCTACCAACCCCGGTCGGGTCGATCAGAAGCATTTGACCGATATCGATCATGATTATAACCAGTCATGACCGATCATGACCGTGACCTTTAGCATCCCAACCTCTGGCCAAATTGTCCTTACAAAAAAAATAATATATTAACGATGGTTTCTCTTTGTGAATTAGATAGTTAATTGAAATCATTCTTCTTTTATTATTATACTCCTTTCACAAATTAAAATAGTATCAGTTCTTTACGTTTATATTATGAACAAAGTTAAGAACAAAGATAACGATAACAAAATAAAGAGACGTAACAAATAAATCACGTGTCTAATTTAACTTTAAATGTCTTATGGTTCTTTTATTCAAAAAATATTTTGTTAGTGAGTTTGAATATTATTAGTTCGTTCGATCGTTATGAAAAAATGAAAAAAAGAACACACATAATAATAAACACATTTCATTAAATATACAAACAAATTTGCTCAACACGTTAATCTTATATTTTTAACTAAGTACTAGACATGCAATGTGAAAAAGTTAGAGATCGCTTTGGTGGTATTTAAGGGATTTCTTAAAAACTTCAATATTTCAATAGCTTGAATTTCAGATAGTAAAATATTTTTATTTAAATTGTAAATCAGGCATATTTATAACATGATGAATATAACAAAAATATCACAACAATTGTTATTTAATTTAAAAGGAGCGACTAAGACGAAGGGGGTTGCTACGCTTAATATTTCTCCTTTTGTTATTGTTATCAAAGGTGCCAGTTAGACTACTCGTCCCTAAGGTGAAGTCTTTGTCTGCACTATAACCTGTTCGATATGTACCTTCTACAAACACACTTTGAGTAAACAAAAGAACAACATCAACAGTTTGAGCAAAATTGTGTGTGTTAGCAATAACTAAGCACCATGGTTCAGGATATGGAATTGGAAATTGCTTCATGCAAGCAGTTGCGAAACCTGTAATTTCACATTAGAATTAACTGTTCCACATCGTGATTGTAGAATAGCTTTTTTAGTATTAGACACCTCAGCAAAAAATCCATATTTTGCTTGAGAAATCACTTTTGTTCGTTCATAGTCTATTTGATAGTATTTGCCGTCATAATAAGTCGGATCTAAAGCTTTATTTTGGCTTAATTTTATAGCGTAGTTTAATATAAGAAAAAGTTTTTTTAGTTATAATTTGTGCATTGTTAAATATAAAAACGTTCGAAACGCATTCGCTATTTTTGGTGCTTTAGCGCATTATATCCACACCGCATTTGGAGGAATCAAAAGATATGATGTGGTAATTTCACTTGTGGTTCCTGAGCTGAGATCACAAGTACGTAATATTTAACAAAATTTGTTAAATTATTATATAAAAAGGAAAGATCAAAAGATGTTTGAGATAAATTAATGCACCTGTAACAAAATTAGATGATATTAAGGTTTTCATTTTATAAACTTTTATTTTTTTTTTTTTGATCATTATCGTTATCACTTGAATGCATTTTATGTTTTTGTTAAAAAATAAAATAAAATAAAAGGGAAGCAAAGAAAAGCTCATGTCATTTTATAATAAAATTTTTTAAAAAATATTTTACTTTTTAAAAATCTTTTATTTTTAGTTTCTTTCCCAATCCTTCAAAACTTTAGAACTAAAACTTATTTTTACATGTATAATAGGCATTTTGACGGGGTCAAGATGATTTTGAAATGAAATGTGAATTAGGCCGGGCAAAGAAAATTTTTAGAACCACCAACGAAAGGACCAAAGAACCACCAACGTAAGTACCAACGAAAGGATAGATTCTCATAGCATAAAATTTTAAAATTGATACGGTCACCCGGTTTTTTTTCTTTTCATTTTTTTTATATATGTATTGTTATATTCTGTATCACACAAATAAATCTTTCGCCGATATGCCGATTTTATTATGTAAGCCACATTATAACAATTTTAATATAAAAAAAAAAATCCTGAATTTTCGTAAACTGACACGGCCGGGTCACAGAATCTGAAAATTTACATTGCACGGCCTTGTCCCCTTAAATATTGACCAATCAGATGGCATAATATTTGTATATAAACTTTTTTATTAATAATAAATAATTAATAAACTCCGGGTCTCCGGTTCGATTTTAAATTTCAATGTTACGTAAAACCAAAAAATCAAAGTTGCATGGCCTAATCAAAATTTTTATTATTTGAATATTTTAGCTTAGATCTGTTATGTGTTCGTTAAACGAAGATTTTTGCCATTTCTCTTTCATCTTAATAGATTATCTAAAGATGCGCATTAAAGAAGTTTCTTGGTGGAATAAATTCAAAAGAATTTCTGTGACTACTTGTTTATACCTGTAAAATTAATTCTATAAAATTATGGTAAATAACTGTCAAATAAATTGATTAGCAATCTCCCTACCAAAAAGCAAACTTTGGTAATTCAGGATCAGCATATAATGGTCAAATATTACCGATGATCCATATTCAATTGCAAATGATATTCATTGTTCGTTTGTTGCACAACTTTGCATACTTTAGGGGGCTCATTCCAAATATTATTAATTCATTAATATAGCTACGTATATTTTATTAGAAGGTATGCAAATACAAACTTTGTCACAAAATAAAGACACAATTCTCCTAAATTTAGGTCAATAAAAGAAACACAACCAACAATTGTCTTGAGTGAGCAATCTCAATAAAGATTTTTCATATTATCTAAAAGGAATTATTAAATCTGAAAACCATGTTTAGATGGCTCTAGCTCCAAACATTTTTTTTTTATTTTTTTTAGTATTTTAGAGTAGAGCCTTGGATACTTTATGCTGATTTTACTGCTGTTACAGCTGAAGAAATGAGATGTTGTTAGTAGAGTACTTTCGCTGGTTTTTGTGAATCTTCCCATTTTAAAAATAATGATTGAATAAAAACCGGGTCGGTCAGAAACCTTTGACCGATATCGATCATGATTATGACCGGTCATGACCGATCATGACCGTGATCTTTAGCATCCCAACCTCTGGCAAAATTGGCCTTACAAAAAAAAAAAATCAATATATTAACGATGTTTTCTCTTTGGGAATTAGTAATTCGTTGAAACCATTCTTCTTTTATTATTATACTCATAACATATTCCTTTCACAAAAAAATCGTATTGCGCCTATTTCTTTACGTTTTATATTATAAACAAAGTTAAGAACAAAGATAACAAAAATAAAGAGACGTGCACAATAAATCACGTGTGTAATTATGACGTTGTTTTTAGACCGTTTTATGGTTCCTTTATTCAGAAAATAATTTGTTAGTGAGTTTGAATATTATTTGTTCGTTCGTTCGTTATGAAAAAAGGCACACTATAATAGTTATCACATTTATTCAATATGCATACGAATTTGCTCAACTGTACTAGACATGTAATGTGAAAAGGTTAGAGATCGCTTTGGTGGTATTTAAGGGATTTCTTAAAATCTTCAATATTTCAATAGCTTGAATATCAGATAGTTTTAATATATTTATTTAAATTGTATAGTAGGCATATTTATAACATGATGAATGTAACAAAATATCACAACAAATATTATACTAATTGGTTTAAATTATAATTTAAAATGAGCGACAAGACGAAGGAGGTTGCTACGCTTTAATATTTCTCCTTTTGTTGTTGTTATCAAAGACGCCAGTTAGACTACTCGTCCCTAAGGTGAGATCTGAGTTTACACTAGAATCTGTTCGGTATGTACCTTCTACAAACACACTTTGAGTAAACGAAATAAGAACATTGACTGCTTGAGCTACTTTGGTTGGGTTAGCAATCAGTAAGCACCATTGTCCAGGATATGGAATTAGAAATTCTCTCGCGCAACCAGTTGAGAGATTTGTAAGTTCACCATTATTGAGTGTTCCACATTTTGATATTACAATAGATGCTGTATCATTAGCCACCATAGCATAAAATCCATATTTTTCTTGAGAAGTTAATTTCAATTTATAGAAATCGCCGCCATAAAAAGTCGGATCTAAATCTTCATTTTGGCTGGTTAATTTTATAATGTAGCCTAATATAAGAAAAGTTTTTTTTTTTAGTCATACATGGTTCAATGTAAAATATAAAAACGTTCGATACGCACTCGCCATTTTTGGATTTTCAGCGCATTTTAACCACGCCATATCTGGAGGAATCGCAAAAGTATGGAATGGAAATTTCACTTGTGGTTCTTGAGCTGAGATCATAAGTACCTAATATTTAACAAAACATTGTTAAAAATATTATATTAAAAGTAAGATCAAAAGATGTTTGAAAATAAATTAATGCACCTGTAACAAGATAAAGATGATAAAGGTTTTCATTTTATAAATTTTTTTTTTTTTTTATCTTTATCGTAATCACTTGAATGATTTGTGCTTTTGTAAAAAAAATAAAATAAAAGGAAAGGAAAGCAAAGAAAAGCTCATGCCATTTTATAACAAAATTTTCAAAAAAATATTTATTTTACCATTTAAAAAAAAAAAAAAAAAAAAAAAAACTGATAATCAAAAATTTTATTATCTGGATATTTTTAGCTCAGATGTGTTGTGTTCGTAAAACGAAGGTTAAACAAATTCTTGCCATTTCTCTTGCATTTAATAGATTATAGAAATTGTCTAAAGACGCACATCAAAGAAGTTTCTTGATGGAATAAATCCATGCCTGTAAGTTCAGGGATCAGCATCATAATGGTTTCATATGGTCAAATATTTACCGATGATGTACTTTTAAGGGGCTCATTCCAAATATTATTAATTCATTTACATAGCTTCACATCTTTTATTTGAAGGTATTGCAAATACGAACTTTGTCACAAAATAAAGACGCGATTCTCCTAAACACGACCGACAATTGTCTTGAGTGAACAATCTCAATAAAGATCTTTCATATTATCTAAAAGGAAATATTAAATCTGAAACCTTGTTTAGATGGCTCTAGACTCCTAAAATTTTTTTTTTTTTTTTTTTTTTTTTTTTAGTATTCGTAGAGCTTTGGATACTTAAGCTAATTACATTGCTGTTACTGCTGAAGGAAGTTAGATGTTCGTTAACAGCTTGTTTTAAAGTACTTTCATTGGTTTTGTGAATCGTCCCATTTTAAAAAAAGGTTTGAATAAAGTTTTTATTACCGTTTCGTCATGTGAAACATGTTCATGTACGCACGTAAATAATTTGAGATAAACTAGATGTTGTACTTTCAGTGAATTTTTTTTTTTTGACAAATTTTTGAAATTAATTTTCATTTTTAAGATGGCGCAGTAAATGACTTAATTAAAAAAAATTATAATATCAAATGAAATAACTAAATTCTTACATACTGAATTGTAATCAGGAGAATAGGGGGTAAAAATTCAAGTCATATTCCTTTTTCCTCACAAATATTTCGTAAGTATTGACTCTTATGTATAGATGCATTATCTAAAATTAAACACATTATTGTGCAGGATATGGTAACATTTTTGGCAGCTTATTATAAAGAATACATTAAATGTGTTAAATTTTATATTTGCT
>CAJVPP010001236.1:0-21501 GCA_910592005.1 Funneliformis mosseae | reverse complement strand
AGTTTTACAAACATTATAACAAAAGTAATAGAGGTGCTTAAATTTGGTAGGTGCTTAAATTTGAGATTTTACGGTAACTATAATTATTTATTCGTGATAAACTGATAACAATTATTTTATTATACTGATGATTATTATTAAAAAATGGTTTTTTTCTTGATTTAACAATTGATCGTCATCATTATAAAATTTTACTTTAATATATCAAAATTATACTAATATAATAAATATCAAATATTAAATAAATTAATATAAATATAAATTAAAAGATTTTATTTCTTCTATTGATCATCTTTTATCATGTCTTCTGAAATAAAAGTAATATATTATCTATGAAACAAAAGCAAGAACTTTATCTCAAAAAAATAAATAATTAGAATTTTCAATTCAATTATATAGATAAGTTTATTAATTTTGATTAAATTTTTTTTATTTCCAAATTTTATAAATAAGAAATAGTATAGCACACAATATGCAAATAATAAATAATAAACAAATAATAACTACATTGCATTTATTGCAAAAATTTGATATAACAAACTTTTATATTTTTTATTACAGTAGTAGCAGAAAAAAATGGCAGTCGCGATCATGTGATTAAAATAATGATTTACATCACATCTGATTGGATAACACAAACCAAATTTTTGTTTAATTATTTACTATGTTACACTGATCAACATGCATAAAAAAACTGAACACAAGAGTGCCTCATAACCGATATGATGTAATAATGCCGCAAAAAATTTCTATTAAAGAACGATGTGAAGTAGTTAAGTCATTGTGAAATAATGGAACATGAAATATAAACAAACTACACAAAATTATTAAGTTCTCATTAAGGACACTGTATCGGTGGTCATCACAGTTAAAAAAAACCAAAAATTTAAAACAACGATATCGTCCAGGACGCTCAAAGGTTTTAAATCCAAAAAAGTGGCGTCACCTTGGTCAGCTTGCTCGTTCGCGTGCTGGTGCAACAAGTTTTGAAATTGCAGACACTCTTAATAATACTTACCCAGGTCTTAATATATATTATTATTATCTTTTATTTTATTTTTATCGTTAATAAACATATTATTATACCTCTAAATCAATTGGGCTGCCTTGCTTCTAGTCTTGTCATGAATACACTACTATGTAGATTATAAAATCTTGGGATAAACTAAATTGAGTCACTACATAAACTTAAAAGAATCACCACTCGAATATCTCATCTAACTGTTGCAATTCGCAAGGATTACACGTTAATAATAATATATTAATAATTGATGAATTAAAATCATATGATAATAAAGTATGTATTTTTCAGTATTTGAAAATTCCTATGGCATAAATTTCTAATGAATAGTGAAATCAACCTGATAAAGTCAAAATATTTTAATTGTTTATATATTTACTATAAGAATTTATATTAATAATATTTTAAGTTAATTTACAGATAAACATCTTAATAATATATTAGCTTTAAATAAAATAAAATCACTTAATTACATCATACAATACTTATAAATTTTAAATATTAATTTAATTAATTTTGCTAATAAAATGATATTAATTCTAATACTACATTATTAAGATTATTAAACTGCAGATTTTGTAAATATATAAATATATTATTAATATTAGATTTGCAAGATTTTAAAATTAAATTTATTTGTTTATTATAATAGGCTAATTTTACTAATAATCATAATATTACAGATTAATTAATATCATATATGAATATTATTTTGTAATTTTTATAATTCTACTAGAAAGTAAAAGTATTTTATATAATTTGTATTCAGTTGCTAAAATTGACAAATAGCTTAAAAATTATCATTTGCTTTTATTAATAATAAAAAAATAATAAAATTTTAATAAAATAAAAATTTTATACTTATAATAAATTAATGTAATATAATAAATATTAATATTTATTATATATTAAAATTAATTTTAAAATATATTGTGAAATATATATTATTTTATAAAATTTTTTTTTTAAATATAAATTTTAAGATTTATTTAAAATTTATTTTATAATATTTTATTAACATTAAAATATCTTGTATATAGTTTTTTTTTAGATATTGTATAATATATTTAAGAAACATTAGGTATTAGCAAAGTATTTTAGATAATAATTTATATACAGTCAACTCTTATTATAACGAACTCTATGTCCTAGATCTCAACTTCACTATAAGACTATAGTGAAGATTTAAAAAAATTGATTGACTAATTCGCTATAATAAGAATATTTTTATTATATTTATTCAAAAAATTCATTATATCAAGAGTTCACTATATTAAGAGTTAACTATATGAATTAATTTTATATATATTAATGTTTATTATTTATAAAAATTTATATAAAAATTTTAAAATTTTATCAAATATATTTTATTAGCTAATTAAAATTAATTATTATATAAAATTAAATATTTTGTTTAGATTTTAATTATATTTATATATGAATAAATAATATTTTTAAATAAAAAGAAAAATGTTATTTAATAAATAAAAAAAATATATACTGTATATATTTTATTATATTTAAAATATTAAAAGATTTAAAAATAAAAGATAAGATTTATAATTAAAATTAAAATAGATTTTATATAATTATAATAAAGTTTCTAGCAAAAAAAATGACAGATATATTTTTTTAATAATATGTATAAATTTTAATTTTAAATGCAAAATTTTTACTTATTTTAAAAACTAATATTAATGTAAAATTTTTTATTATTTAATAAATATTTTATGTCATTTTTTTTTATATTAATATATATTTTAATCTAATTTAATATACTATAAAAATTTCTAAATAAGTATACTATAATATAGATTATCCTATTTCTACTAAATTTTATTAAAAAATCTTATAAGAGATTATTTTATTTTTTTTTGCATTCAATTCTTAATCTTTATCTTTACTTTTTTTCTATAAAATAATCGATATATTTTAATAAAATTAAGTTTGACTATATGAAGATTAAAGAAATTTTGTTTCAGATAATATTCTTTAAAGTTATTTAAATATTTTATAAAATATAGTTAAAATTTAAAGATGAGTATTATAATTAAAATAATAGTGTAATTAAGTAGTAACTTATAATGCTATTAAATTTTCTTATAATGCAATTAAGTTGCAACTTATTTGAAATTTGAAAATAATTATGAGGACTATCTTTATTTAGATCATTACTTTTATTAAAGAATCTATTTTAATTATATAATATATTTATTATTTAATTTAGTAATATAAATAATAAAAAAATAATAAAAAAAAATTAAGTATTTTATCATCATTCTTTTCATTAAAAATTATATTTATATAAATATAATATTATTTTTAATATAAATTAAAAATTTTAAGAAGTAATTTGAATTATTTTTTTAAAATCAATTTAATGATATTTTTTTAATTTTTTTACTATTATATTTTAATAATAATTTACAATTTATTATTAATTTTTAATAGTAAAATAATACTAATGTAATAAATATTATATATTAAATAGATGAATTTTTAATATTTTAGATATTTATTATTTTAAATTTTATATAAATATAATAATATATTTAAAAGTTTAAATATTTTAATCATCTTTATTTATAAAATTTTTAAGTATTATTAAAATCAAATTTTAAAATTTAATAAAAATAAGTAAAAGTTAATTTTTTTTAAAAAAAATTTAATTAATTAGTTATTTTTAAAAAATTAAATCAAAATTAACTTTTTATTAGTTGATTATTATATATTTTTATAAAAAAACTATTTTTAAATTTATATAATTAATTTTTATTAAAATTAATGATAATAAAAAATATATAATATATTATAATATAATATTTAATATAATATATTATTAAAGATTAAAATAATTAAAAAACAAAAATAATATAATATATTTACTTATTATTTTTTTTTTAGTGGATATAAAAGTTTTAAATTAAAGATTAAAGGTAAAATTTATAAATATATAAGAAATTTAATAAATAAAAAAAAACTTATATATATATTTTTTATAAAATTATTATTATTTTTTTTAAGATATTAAAAGGCTTAAAATTATAAATTATTATTAATTTTAAAAAATAAGAAAGAAAGTAATTTTTATTTTTTATTATTTTATTTATTATAAAATTAAAGATATAAAAAAATTCTATAGATTAACATTTTATAAAGTCTAATTCAATTTAAAGTCTTTAAACTATAATATTGGAATCATAGAACCATGATTTTAAAACTGCAGTTCTATATAAATTGGAACTTGCGATTTTAGAACTATAGTTATAAGTTATTGTGCTTTGCGTTGATAAAAATCAAAATTATTATCAACGCAAAGCACAATAACGATATTATCGTGTGATTTTATGATGTTGACTTTATATTAATTCTTAAAAAAAAAATGGAAGAACCACTTTTTAAGAACCACGAAAAAAGGTAAATTTGTTACTTTTTTGTGATAAGTTTAATAATATAATTTAACAATTTTCATTTTTAGACGAATTATACTTTTAAAATTTCCTAATGGAAAGAATATATTAACGAACTTATTAATTATTATAGAAGACGAATTGCTTTATTTAATAAAAAAGCAACATTTATATGCTAAAATCCATATTTTAAGATATGAAAATTTATTAATGTAATCATCATCGATTATATTGATTTTTTTTTTTTTTTTATTATCTTTAACTTTGAAAAATATAAATGAAAGTACAACCAATTAATACTGCAACAATAAAAAAGACCACCTTTTGTCAACGACTAAAAATACCAAATGATATTCAAAATTACAGCTGATAAAAATTTATTGCAAAAAGTGAAATAGATATAAATTATCTAAATACTCGTCAGAAAATTTTTTTTTTGGATATTAATTAGCCCCCTTAGAAAATCAATGACAAGCCCGTGGTAAAAATTATAAATGTTTTTTATCTTTATAACTTGATGACCAAAAACTTATCTAAACTAAAATTATAGCGATGGGATTTCTTGAAAATTTTTACAGTTAACACAGCATTCCATATTTACTAATTTACACATATTATTTTATTATATTGAAAATAGAAACAAGTTACGAGATATTAATAAAAGTATAAAACAAGTAATATTAATATTATTAATAGTTTATTATTAGTATAACTAATTTTCATATAAACTTCGTGATATCACTAAAAATATTAAAAAACAAGATCGTCTACATCTACTGGTGAGCACGATAAAAACATATTCTAGATGAGGTAGTTAAATTATTTTCTAAATATCAATTATATTAAAATGTTAAAATATTTATTTAATTAAATATATTAATTAAATTAGCTTATTAGTCTAATTATAATTTCAAAATATTTAAAGTTTTTATTTAATTAAATAATATTTTATCATGCAATGTTTACATTTTTTTTCATGAACACGAACAGCAAAATCACGTGATGATCTACTTAGTTAATATTACACTACTCAATTTAAATGTCAGTATCTTCAACTCAACAAACCTCGATAAATATAAGGGTTTAGGTAAAAATTAGACTGACATTAATTTTTTTGTAGAGTAATAAAATATCACGCCATTTTAATATTTACGTTAGTAAACACATTGAAATCGTCATTTGCTGCGCCGTAATCATTTTTGAAAAAAAAAAAAATTTTAATTCTCTCGGTCGGGGAATTGAACCCCGGTCTCCCGCGTGCTGGTTACCCTGACAGGCGGGGATACTAACCACTATACTAACCGAGATTTATCAGTTAGAAAGTGACGGAATAATAATTACTTAAATCCTTATTTTCATTTATAAATTCCCTTAAATTTGGGAATCTTTGCCGCAGAAAACAATTCCCCTTGAAGCGAATTCTGCATGAAGCACAATGTAACCTAATTTTTTTCAAACTTTAATGATGTCAAACACAATTAAATTCTTTACTATCCTTGGAAATTCAGCAACATGACAATCCTTTCTCCGCATGCTTGCTTTAAATGGAATCATAAAACGTTGATGTTGCTGCGGATTTTCTTTATTCGCTCATCTTTATTTGCCCCCCCCCCCCAAGATCTTCGAAACTACTGCTATTTCTTCTGTATCCATTGTCAATGCAATATGGTTTTACGGAAAAAAAGAATTTATAGAGTATGTTATGACCAAATTCGCATCATGTAAATGTTAGAGCATGCACTTGCATCAAAAACGGAGAATGCTTCCCTGATTTCTTTTGTTCTTTACTCAATTTGTATATAGAAGATGCAACAAAAACAAAACATTTTTAAGTTGGATTGTCATTCAAGGCGCATTCTTTTCACTTTTCATTGGCTATCCACGGTCACGTTCGTGGTCCCCATTCGAATAGGTAATACTTGAAACAATTGTAACGCAACAAGTCCATTATTGTCATCTTAATAAATGTAGTTAATCTATTTGCATACAGATTTATACTGTCTCCTGACACCAAAAAAAAAAAAAAATTTACGAGCCATTTTCTTCTTCTTCGGCCTACATACATAAAAAAAAAAAAATATATTAGTAAAAGAAATACACGTTATTCATTCCCCGTAATTCAACTTTTTTTACTTTGATCTCGTTCCTTATTTAAAAAGTTTTTTTTTTTTTGTTTTTTTTTTTTTTTTTAGTAGTGCCGAATTTTTAGATTACCCATACAATTTTTAGCTGCAAGCAGCTAAAACTTTTCAAATAGTAATAAGAGAAATTTTTATTTGAGGCTTGCTAGATTTATCTCAATTTTCTTATTACTATCCCTCTTTACATTCTCTTAAATAATATATTTACTTTGATTGTTATCACCCGCCAATTTGAAGCAGTGCTATATGTTTAGGGTAAGTTGACATTATAAATTAAAATTTAAACGCGCAGATATATTATTAACTTTATTTTGTGACAATTACTTACCTTATTCCTTGGGGGGGGGGGGGGGGGTTTATGATCTAAAATTTCCATTTATTTATTGTAACAGCATATCGTTTCTATTAAAATTTACAGACACAACTTAAATTAGAAGAAGGGGAAAGACTAAACATGGAGACAGAAAATACTTTCAGGATCTCGTTTGCTAAAGAGATTGAGGGTTATTTAAATAATAAACGTTGTTTATATGAGGCTGAAGGTAGACGAGAATATCTTCCATTAGTAGATCAAGCTCTTAATTTAATAAAGAATATGAGAAATTCTACTACGGCAGAGCCAGCTCAGAGGTAAGTTTTTTTGAGATTTTCTTTATCGCTAAAAGATTTTGGAAAAGCAAATAGTATCCCCTTGTGGTGTGTGGGATTGGAGACGTTACTCGTTAAATTGCCCAATATATATATATATATATAAGGATATTCTTTATCTACGATATTATATAAAGATAAATTTGAATAAGGAAATACTAATGATCAATTTTTTCGGGAATGAAATCTAGTACTACATTCGACCGACCTTCAGAGAAGATGTATCATTATGCTGAGGGTGAAGCAATTGATTGTGCTATATGCATTGAACATGTAGAGGCTAATCATGCTCAAGTTAGACTGTCATGTGGGCATATTTATCATTTGAACTGTCTAGGGTAATTCCTTTAATGTTGGTCTTTTCTGTTGAATATACCTTATTTATTTTTAATTATTTATTTAATGAATTTTTATTAGGTCACATTTTAACCATTCAGGTAAATTCACGCTTTTCTTCTTTTTTTATAAAAAAAAAGAGAGAGAGATTACAAATTGATTATTAATTTTTTACGTTTACCATAGGTGACTATAAATGTCCTTATTGTCGAATCGAAGTAGACAAATTTGCGAAACAACCAAGGATTTGGGAACATCCTGTGCATGGACCACAGCAACCACAGAATCAAATTGATACAAATGATATGCCACACCCAGGCGAATTGGATTTTGCAAATTTTCAACGCGGTATATATTTGATAATATTAGACAATATGTTCATCTAACAAATTATTTAACAAAGTTATTATATCATTTCTTTATCATATCGTTATCTTGTAGGTGTGCTACAAGTGGTAAACTCAATATTTGGTGGTAGATTAAACCTTGGACATCCCTTTCGCAATGATAACGGCACCGAAGAAGATTATTATGATAATGAGGAGTAGGTTTATTACTATTTTTTTTTATTAGATTTAAATAACTATAATCAAAATTACTTTTGAATTTCAGCGATTCACCGTCTGAAATTGATGATGAAATTTATGAAACACATTATGTTGAAAGTAATGATTCTGACAGTTCCGATGATTCAGATGAATCCGAGGATGATCACGAATATGATCGTGGAACCGGCAATACCTTCGGTCCACCACGTAATCCATATTATAGCAGCTCAAATGAAACATTAACTTCGTCAGGAAGACGAACTTATCCAAGAGGAGCAACGCATACTGGTAATGGTCATATTTACTGTGTACGATTATCTCGTGATTTGCTTCTTGAAGATACTGATAATCTTTTCACTAATTTTACAAGATTCAATAAGGTCACGATCAATAACGCGTAATCGTCCCCACCCTGAATCTATGAGGTATGTTTCTCATAATAACTGAAAATTTATTTTGTTGAAGAATTGATATATTAATTAGTTTTTTTTTCGTCGTCAACTATAGTGGTTCAGCATTTCGAAGGTTAGATAATCTTCATTCATCGTTTATTGAACATGTTATTCAACCTTTATGAACGAAATCTAATGATCACTTTGAATACTCCCAATTTGAACGTAGTCGTCCCCCAAGTTTTTCTAGAGATATTACTCCAAGATCTGAAGTTAACGAAATGTCTAGGTATCGAAATGATAATTATTATCCACAAAGATCTGATTTCAATGATATGCCTAGATTTCATGATCAAGACACTCTTAGACATGTTAATTCAAATAATGAAAGTTCCATATATAATGATCACTTGAATAATGTTTCATCGAGTAATTTATCTACTAGTAATCAAAACAACGAACAAATATATAATAATGCAAACAATGGTCATCATTTTTTA
This sequence comes from Funneliformis mosseae, assembly GCA_910592005.1. NCBI lineage: Eukaryota > Fungi > Glomeromycota > Glomeromycetes > Glomerales > Glomeraceae > Funneliformis > Funneliformis mosseae. The sequence goes on along the minus strand of CAJVPP010001236.1, from coordinate 12,505 downwards.
AATACGCTTCCACAAGCTATTATTAATGCATCACAATCGTCAACAACGTCATCAAATTATCATAATTCGAATCCTTATAGAACCCCAACAGATTCTGAATTCGAATTTTCAAATGCCTTATACAGACACGCTTCGACAACGTCCCGATTAAGAAATATGTATCAAGATGATTCTACAGCAGACGATTTGATGGACGACGAATCAATAAGTTCATCATCGTCGTCTGAGGAGGATTCGGACGATGACCAAGACGAAGACGAATCGATGTTCACTGGTTCGTTCAATTGGGGTGAGAAAATCTGGTTGTATTAAAGGTTATGAGTTGTCCAAATGTCATTGAATATTTATTCATTTATATTTGATCATTATAAAGATGCGAGCAACAACATGGACACATCTGATGATTCTGATAGCGAGGGTGAAGGCTACAGACAAAGTTTTTCCCGTCGTTCTTCCTCGTCTTCTGCATCACCTGTCTTCTCTTCGTCGGACGAAGATGAGAATGATAACGAGTCAGTCGTGACCACTTCCACAAGCAATTCTAGGCCTGAAATAAATCAGCAATGGTATAAACCATGGTCTTGGTACAATCAAAGTGATTCGCTGGCCTTGGCTACTTCTAATGCTTCTACAATCGCAGCACCTGACAGTGATTCTACGATTAGTAGTGGTGATGATTTTGAATAATTTTTTTGAAAGAGGGTAAGTGATATATATATCGGTATAGTAAATTGGGTTTATATTTCCAACAAAAAAAAAATTTTGTATTTAATAATTGCTATAAACATATATATTTATAAATATAAATATATATAGATTTAAGCTTAAAATATCTCGTACTTAAAATAACAATATTTATTCAAAAAAAAAAAAAAAAAAGTGTGGCATTAATTATAGGAATATAGTTTATAATTGAGATACATTCAAAAAGGTATCTGGGTATGATTTTGTTTTAAATAATAATATAAATATAGAAATTTTTTTTTTAAAAAAAAAAATTTCGTTCAGGAGATTACCCAAGTATTTTGTAAATCTTTTTCTTTATCCCCTCATTTCTCCGTTCAATTAATTCATCATTCACATATACATATAAATCATATTATTTTCTAATTATTTAGTAATAATTCTAAAATTTAATTTTTTACATAAATGCAGTAGCGCCTTTTCCGATGAGCATTGTGAATTAAATTCAAACTCCGAAACCTTATCAAAATCCGATACATTTAAACGTTATTTTTTGCATGATTGGCATGATTGATAATAAATTGACCGCCGATTTAAAATTAAATATTTACACGTTTTTTCTCTATTGCACGTCTGACCATGTTTTGGGTGGTGATCACCACCATGATTTCATGGTCTAGTGACCACCAGGTGACAAATAAATCACGTGATATATTTTACTGTCCTTAAAATAAATAGAAAAATTGAATCTTGTTAGGGTGTGACATGGTGTGATTAATAGTACAGATCATTTCCATATTAGTTAACCAGGCACAAGCAAACCTATTCAAGTCCGCATTGGTACGACGATAAACCCAAAACAGAGATTTGAAGCGGTCAATATAAATTTAGAAAAATGTTACCCATTGAATAATGTAATAAATGTGCTAACATTCAATTATGAAATGGTTATTTTTCTATACTTTTGTTAGAATGCAAAAAATTCGAATCCCCTTGCAAATACTACCTACCCTACCGTATTGGTATATGTAAATAAATTATTTTTATTTATTTTTTTTTATTTTATAAGTTCGCGAAACTTAATTGTGGCGGAGCCGATAATATCAACAAGTTACGCGGTTTTAAATACTCAAGCAACTACATTTGAACTGTACTGTAAGTATCTCTTAAAGCAATCTTAGTCGAAGATTATATGATTTTTCTTTTGGTAAATGAGAATTATGATTAATTATTATGACATACACATTGTTAATCTTATAGGAAATATTTTATTAGTCAATTTTTGATATTACTAAAGCGGCTGTTTATCATAAGAAAAAAAAACATTCAAAAATTTATACATTTGACTTTCCGAATACGACCCAAAATTTAGTTCAACTCAATCTCAAGTATCTTCTATTCTAATTCACCAATCTGCTAGTACATTAGTTAAGGAAAAGAAAAAGAAAATTGTCATTTCTGTTGGTATTATTGTAGGTATGCATTTCTTATGGTATTGGAGTTTAAGAAAAAAGACATTTAGTAAGTTATTTAAATTAAACATTATCAATTTATAAAGAATAAATTCATTAGAGTTTCATAGACCCAGCTTGCTATGGATTCCACACTTCTACACTTGCTAATGAGTTCTTAGATTTCGTTATGAATGTTGTAAAAGAAGTTATTATAGAATTATTATTATAGAATTACACAAAAAAAAAAAATTATTAGAATTTTCAAAAACAAAAAAAAAAGAAAACAAAGAAGAGGAAATAAAATTATTTTTAATTTAGACATCAATCATTGTTAGGTGTGTCAAGTTTATTAAAAAAAAATATGATTTCTTTAAAATATAAGACGATGATGTTATTTCTTTATTATGTGCTAATGTTAGGAATATTTATTAATAAAGCTTTTTCATTTACTCCCATTGCACGTTATGGTTCCTCATCAATTCTTGTAGGAAAGAGACTTTATTTTTTGGTGGATATACGTACGCCTCTTCAAATGAAGTATTTTATCTTAATGTTTCTCAAACATTTAATTCAGCAAATCAACAATGAGTTGACCTAACGTCATCAGCGGCAATACCATTTGCAATTATATACGCTACAGTTTCATTAATCGACAACTTTAATCCAACCATTTATCTATTTGGTGGATTCATGCTCGATCCAATTTCATATGAAGACGTATTTATATCATTCGTACATACATTTAATCTTCAAACTCTTAAATGGAATATACCTAAAACAAATGGCCAAATACAGTACAACAAGGCGCAGGAATATTGAAGCAGTCAAAGATAATCTTGGAAAGGTTTATATTTTTGGAGGTGCAAATGATTTTGCAAATCCAATTACTTTAAGTAATGATATGATTATCTTTGATACAAATATCTTAACTTGGTCATATGGAACTACATTCAATGTCCCTACATCTCGACATCTTTATACTGCAACATTATTATTAAACGGTATTATTGCATATGTAGGAGGAATTGATTATTATCGTACACTTATAAATATTAATGAAATTAATCTTTATGATACAAAGTTGGATTCTTGGAAAATGATGGTATATAAATAAATTTCTAATGTTAAATTATGAACTATCGACTAATTATCATTTTTATATCGTACAGGCTGCAAAAAAATATCAATTTGGTAGGATCCCGTCATTCACATACTGCCGTGATAAGTAATTATATCTAAGGAGGAATATAATGCTTTTTTTTTTTTTTTTTCTTTTTTAGTAAATCTAACATATATATATTTTTTTTCAATTTTATAACAAGCTCCAAATGATCAAATAATTATTTGTGGCGGTGGTGATGCTAAAGAAGTTCAAGTTACTCCGAATATAGCAATTTTTAATACTCAAACGACCCCATTTGAATGAATTATACCACAAGTATCGTCAAATATTGGAGAAATTCCATCACTTTTAAATCATAAAGCAAAATTAGTCGAAAATTATATGATCATTGCTTTTGGTAAATACATATTTTTTTTTTTATTAATAATTGTATAAATAGGTTAATTATTAATTAATTAATTGTTAACGATATAGGAAACATTGCTCAACAAAATGCTTCTCCTATAGATGGAAATTCGAAAATTTATTTGTTAGATATCAGAAACTATACTTGGGTTAATACATTTGAACACATCGAGACAAAGGCTGAACCTAATGCAACCAAATCTCAGACACCTACTAATTCATCTGAATTACCTACTAATACTACTGATAGTAAATTATCTAAAGAGCTTTCAACGATGAAAATTGTCATTTCCGTAATTGTAGTATCTTAGGTATTGGTAATGTGATTTTACTTTATAAATCGTAAAAAAAGAAAGGAAAGGAAAACTTTAAGAATTGCTGGAAATTTGTGAGGTGAATCTAGTGGATAATATGTAATTCAATCCATTAATCTTTTGAAATCTATTAAGTTTTTTAAGATTATTTATTATATTAGCACATTATAAATTCTATAGCTAGTTTAATTATTGATTTCATACGTTTCTTTATCATAATCCTTTTAAATTTCCTTAGGTTTTGTTATGAATATTAAGCATATTGTGAAACTTTTTTAGTCGAGAATTTCGAAAAACGATAGTTGATATTTTTTTTTTTAAAGTTAGTCATTTGATGTTGTGCTACTTCAAATTTTCAAATGCCAAAGGTTTTATTATTGGAAGCATTTCTTTACAAGTTATTAAGTTTTTCGATTTTTCCTTTTGACTAAACGGAATGAAATTAATTATTTTAAATAAAAAAAAAAAGTTTAAATCATGATTTCTTCAACATTTGCCTATTAAATAAATGTTATACCATTTTATTTCATGGTAGCCCAAATGCGTTATTGTCCGAAACGAACACATCACAAATGCTTACTTTTAACTTTTTAAAGAATTTTAATTTTATTAAATTGCAACTTTAAATTTTATATTTTGTTCAAATAAATTAACCTAGCTAATTTAAAAATTTTAAAATACTTATATTTAAATTGTCAAAAAAAAAAAAAAAAATTATGTAAAAACTTTGCGGCAGTCGGGTTACAACAATAATTCTGGAAATTATGTTTTGGAGGATAATTCATTGATGATTATTAATGCTCTCCTAGTCTATACAAAGACATATTAAGATTGTACATATAGGAATATTACATTGCTGTACATCTTTATGATACAATGTCTGATCATTCAAAGAATATAAATTAGTTCCCGTTTGTTATAATTATTTGTGGCGGTATAACATATAATTTATAGAGGCTACTCTATCATTTGAATGACAATTGTTGGCCACTTTTATATCATATGAAAATTTGGAAATTTGGAAATTATCTAGGGTGTAGACCCTTATCATAAATAAACTAAAGTGATTATATTTTTACTTTATTTTATTGTTGGACCAATTTGTTAAAAATATTACTGAAAGTTTAGGACAAGAATGCGTTTGAAGGTGAAGAAATATCGAATAAATTGTTAGCCTTGAAGATCGTTTGTACAGTACTTGCCAACGGCCTTATAGTAGCTCTTAAATATAATTTTGTATATGTTTAGGCTGTTTTGGCTCAAGTTTTATAGAAAGCATGTTTATTTATAATTTTTTACAGTTAAAAATTTTATAAAAACAATCGTGAAAATTATTCTAGATAAATGTTTCTTTGCTTTTTCTTTATTTTTTTTAAAAAAAAAAAACCGCGAAAATTTCTAAATACAAATCAAATCTGACCAATAAAATTCGCCCGGGTTTAACGTGTGTAACATTTTTTTATAAAATTTCAAAACAATTAAATGTAAAGCTCTGCAATAGCCGGCTCGAACCAATTCAGATTTTCAATGAGAAGCGTTTCGAAATGTCTCTCATGAAGGAAAATTCACGGAGGCGAGAACGTTCCAGAAGTGATAACCCACTTGATTAATAATAAAAAGAAATGTGAAATTTTAAAAATTTTAAAAATCAAAAAATTCTTACCATTATTTTTAGACCATATTCCGTTCTTCAAAAAGACGTAATATCAAAAAGAATGATCATCTTGTCTTTAATTAATTTCTAAAAATTATAAGGCTTTTGTAAGCCAGTTCGAGCTAAGTCAATTCGTGTTATGCGGCACTTAATTAAAAATATCCCGCATAAACATATAACTTTGAAATTGTGTGACTTTAGGTCAGAGATAGTATGCTTGGGACATTTTAAAAGTATAAAAAATATTGCATTAAATAGATTTTTTTTAAATCGATACTAAAAAAAAAAAAATTAATATCATAAGAAACAATTTAGAAAGAAGGATCTTATATACCAAACAACAATTATATTAAAGAAATACAAATTTATTATAAAGATTTCTGTTAGATTGTATATTTGGGAGGGGTAAAAAAAGGGGGAAATCTGAAAAAATTTTCCAGTACTATGTGATCGGTCAAGTGGACTAATTTTGACCAAATTTAGATTTCTTCCCTTGCTATTGACTACCGGCATATATGAAGTTTTTAAGCAGCTACACGGTTTGTTTCTGTAAGTGTTGTGCTTACTTCACTTTTTCAATCATTCAAAACACAACATTTGAAGAGTAAGGATTTATATCATGTCTTTTGAAATTTATTTATTCATTTTTTTTTTTAAAAAAAAATATGATTCCTTTGAAACTATATGTCTATTAAGTCAATATTATCTATTTTATGTCTTTAACGTTAGGAATTTTATAAATGAGGTCAAGTGATTTACTCCTATGACCATTCATCAGTTCTTGTAGGAACTTTATATTTTCGGTGGAAACCGCGGTTTTACTCTTATTCCTTCGATGAAGTATTTTATCTTGATGTACTCAATCATTTACTTCAGAAATTCCGCCATGGATTGATCTGCCTTCATAAGCAGTCGCTACAAATATTTATTTTTGGAAATTCGCCAAACTTATACAGTGACTTTATTACCAAATGGGTAAGATTGTATATGTAGGAGGATTTAATGGTAATAGAATTGTAGACATTGCCGAAATACATCTTTATGATACATATGACCATTGGGTTAAATTTCTATTTAAGCAGATTAAGAATTTAATAATCATTTAAGTTCCCGTTTTGGGAATACAAATTTAAAAAAAAGATTTGATTGCTACATATTAACATATTTATTATTGTTAAATCGGGATAACAACACACAAAAGATTTAATTGTTCTCTTTTCTCATTTTTCAATTCTTAATAAATTTCTCTAACTCATTATTAAAATATTAAAATATATTAAGTCCAAGCAACAAACTTTTTTACCTTGAACATCAGTTATGAGAGAATAAATATTTCGTCATTGTAGCAATGTATCATTAGAATTCCAATCCACAAAAAAAATTTTTCAAAAAATGTATGGCAAAATCCTTATGGACATCCTCCAACTATTAATGACAATAACACCTCCAAGATCCAATCCTATTCAAAATATTGTCGAGAAGAAGTTCAAACGAAATTTCGTTTTTCATTATATTTTTTCTAGTAGCAATACAATATTTAATATTAGAATGAACGCTTTAGTAAATTCCTTACATAAAAAAAAAGTTAGAATGCAATCGTCATTCGATTTTCAGGAGAAAAACCTATCATTCTCCAATAGTTCTCGCCAAAAAAATGTTATGCAAAGAAAGATCATTGCTACTTTCATAAGTGGGAATTTGGTCTAAAGGCGAGGCCTAATTTCGTAAATTTATGATAAGTTGCTTAAATATCATGATGACTGCGTCTAGTTTCCAATGACGGATGGTAATTATATACTTCTCTTTATAATTGGGATGTATAACATGATAAATTTCGACTTGGAATATTATCTTCTCCTACTGAACGCAAATTCGAGTTGTTATTATATGGGTCTAGTCATTTCGGAAAAATGCAAAAAAATAACCCATGTCTAGTAACACTTATAGATTCTTATTAATACATTATGTTAATTCGATTTATTAAGCGCAATTGAAAGAACTTTGCTCTGCTCATAATAGATTTCTTTTAAAGTATTATTTATATCTTTTTTTTTTTTTAAAAAAAAAAGTATATATATATATTGTTAACATAACAAAGAGAGATTTGAATCTATTTCTTAACAATTTTAAATGATGCAATTTTCTCAGCTACTTCATCCTCAATATTATTTACATAACCAGTTTCTTACACGTCTAATACAACTTTAATATTATGCATTCCATTAATTGTGACTGAATTAAAGGTTTTCCCGTCTTCAGAGTTATTTTATAATAATAGGCAGTAAATTTTCCTAAACTTTCAGCCAACATCAGACTGATATAAGGAATGCTCATTTACGCAGCAGAGCTTATACTTTGAAGCTTGGTAAAAGAAGGATGTCCAACCATCTTTGGCTTCTTTTGCTTGATCTGTTTCAATTGACATGTGCCTAGTGGAAGAATAACTTACCAGGTACTATATCTGATTTATCCATTCCAGATTCCAAGTATGATGGCATGCTACTTGTGACTTTGCGAATTCATCATTAAGTTAGAGAGAAAATCATTAATTAAGATTGATCAAAATATAAGGTTACGTTACAAAGCTTTATTGTCCGAAGCATAAGACTTATATACTACTCTGTCTGCTGATTGACGAATCAAATTTTGTGTTACATAAATCACATCATTTTAAGAAATTAACTCGTATGTTTTGGACTAGAATGGTTCCCGTTCTCTAGTAATATTGATCTATATAAATAAAACAATTCCAGATGGCAATGGTAAACCAGCATCACAAAGAAAAAGCGCGATACCAACAGACCAGAACTAATTCCAAAAAAACATAATCCATTTTGAATCAAATAGCTCAAATCCAGCTTCCGGACTAGGAAAAATATTCTGCTAAAGTCACAAAGTTGCGTAAGAAATTTATATTGAGTAAGAAGATAATCATCGCTATCACCATCACCAAATTCAAAAAAGTTAGATTTAATTATTATATATTATTTATTTAAATTAATGAATTGCGATCGAAAATAATACAGAAATAAAAGTGATCAAGTAATACTTGCAAAAACTTGACAATCAGCATGCTGAGCGATCGAGAAAATACGATAATGAGATACAGTATTTTACTGGATCCCGCAAAATATCCCCTTCAAACAAGTGAAATGACCCATTCTATTACCTTAATTTTTCTGAGATCATTTCCATCACTCTCATTCTTTCGACCTTAACTTAATTCACTCTCTGCATAACCCACCATCTTTCCAATGCTCATCCACAAGTCTTCATACAACCTCCAAATATTCCTTACTTTTCTTTTCTTCAATTAAACCTCATTCATAATATGGTTCTTAGCAATTGGTTTAGACTTGTCAGTCATAAAACGCTTCTAAAGTTTTTCTATCATCATGAAAGTTATTTTGATGAATTCTAAATCCTCATAATATTGTGGTGATAATGATTGGGATTTAAAACCTTACATTTAAAGAGATTCGCAATATACATTGAAATAGTAATTATATATATTTTGATCTGAACAATGAAATTCTATATATGGGATATATGGGAAATGCATTTGGTTTTAGTCAAGAACTTAGGTTTGCTATTAAAATTACGTTGCAGATCATATGATTTAAAATAATGACCTAAAAGAGAAAAAACCTAAATAATAAGAAAATACTGTAAACTATAAAGAATCTCATAAAAATCAGAAAAAAAAATTTGATTGAAACTCAAATAAAATTAAACACAATTAAACCTGTAGAAATCGCATAAATACGTCTAAAAGAAAAAAGAGAAAAATGAAGATAATTAATTAATCAAAATAAAATGTAACGAAAAAAAGGAGAAAAAAATCACCTATCATATTGAAAAAATAATTTTTTATTTTATTTCTTTATTTAGTTAAGTAAAATCTAATATAAAGATTTAGAATATTCTATTATTATCACTGCGACTGAATTTAAAAAAAATTCCCAAATAAGACTACAATAAAGTGACTCACCTGACTCTTGCACTGAAGAGTTTTCTAATGAAAGAAAAGGGCCCAATCATATTTAGTTAAAGAGCATAGCGGGCTTAAATATGATTGGTTGATCACCAAAATGATCATCTCATATTAAATTCCTATATAAAAGACGATCATCTAACTTTAAATGGATTGGCAGTTACGAAAACGAATTGGCAAAGGTTGTGACCAAAAAAAATCAAAAGTATAGTTTTTGTTTTATAGACCAGCAAAATAATTCAGTAAACGGCAAGGTAATTCAGAAACTGGCTAATGACGTTTTTTTATTTTAGCATTTTTCATCACCAGAAAAAAGAATATAAAGCAAAATGTCTACACAAAAAGCCCGTCCAACTTCCTCCATTGAGAAAAAGGGAAAAAGAAAGGCTCAACATTGTGATTTGGAGGGCCAGGAGGATGTCGTATGTGATTATGAACAACACGACGCATCTATTGTATTCGAAAAAGTAATGATACCAAGTTCGAGTCAACACCTGAACTTGGTTGGCAAGGCTTTGTGTCGAAAATATTACAATAAATTGATAGTAAATGCAAAAAAATTCAAATCTAACGATGTATGTTCACACCCAAAGCATCAGTTCTATATTTCTACAGCTCGACATGATACGGAAACGAAAATTATCAAGAAGGCTTCAGAACGATTAATAAATTTCTTCGAATTACCACGAGGGGCAATAATGTGTCGCCATTACTTATATAAAACTAACACTGATCTGGAATATGTTAATTTGTCCAATTATCCGCAAGTACCAGAAAGGATTCTGATAGAGAATATAAGAAAATTTCAAGGTCGGCCATATATATTACGAAGTGATATCATTTATTCTGAATCTGAATTTCAGGAACTGGAAGCTGCATATAACAACATATGTGCAGAGCTTGATGAAGTGAAGCTAGATAAGTAAATTATTTCTTGTCTGTAACTGCATTTCAGACCCTTTCTTATACAATCATAATATTTTTAGAATTAATTCCTCTTAGCAAAAAGATTAAACTAATGGCAGGGGTGTTATATACAAGGCAACGCGTATATAACGAAAGACTTATTCTCGACCCTGAAGGTTTCAAGAAAATGCTTGAGGAGGCCGAACCATCGTTAAAAGGTTTTTTTGGTCAATTAGTAGCTGGAACTAACTCACAGGCTAAGAGTCAAATGACCAATGAGAAAAATAAGAAAAGATTGGTCTCGTTTTGCTATTTCTTAGCGGGACTTAGTAATAAATTTATTAACAGGATTAAAGCGGAGGTTGGGCTTTTGCTAGATGCGTCTGGAGTATCTTCGTCAGCAATAGAGACCTTAGCTGATGCAGGTTTGACGGTAAGGCATGAAACTATTGCGAGACAAAAAGCCCAGCATGCAGAAGCACATACTATGACAGTGGAAAGTTTTTTATCAGAAAATGTAAGTACAGTATATAATTCTTTTATAAGTCTTATGATTTGTAAATAAGTAGTAAAATATTTAAACCTTTCACAGATCGGGAACTTAGTTGTTCTCAATGTAGACGATTTTTACAATATCCATGAGTACTGTCGTAGTGATACAATAACTACATATAAAGTTTCTCATTTTATTACAATTCTATTAAAAGCCCTACCAGAAACAGCATCTATCCCATTTCATAATCCCAATCAAGAAAAAAGTATCCATAATAAAAGGGGTATTGATGCAACCATTATTATACAAAATGCTTACAGATCTTTCTTTCCTTTTTTATGGCTTAGTTACACAGGACGAAAGCAGACGTTTGCTAATTTAATGTCTATACCAGAAACTCATAATGAACGAGTTGAACGCCTTTTAATCCACAGCTATGATGACAGAATTGAAGAACGTCGGACTGATCGAAGCATGAAGAATACGAAACTAGTAGATTTAAAGGAAGGATCACTTCATTCGACTGAAAATTATGTGAATGCTCTTAAACACATGATAGATGTTCATGAAGAAGTGAAAAATTATTTGGAAATGCGGGTATTAGTAGCACCAATGGATTATCCTGGTCAACTTAATATACGGCGTGCCATCACTCATCGTATCAACATTAGAGATTCTTCTGGAATACCAGAACAAATCTTGCATATTATTCCAATAATTGGACCTTTGCATGTATCCTTGAACATTCGTGAGACTGTGTTTCTTTTAAATTATCAAATTTTTGACAAGCTCTTTCATGAGGTATTTGGACATCAGAAGGTATTGGCGAAAAAGCCAAAACCTTACAAAATCAATTTGTTATTAGAATTAGCATTTCAAGGCTGGTTTCAAATACGTTCAATAATTCTGCGAAAATTTGAGTATTCTAAAGATCCAGAAGTCAGATATCTTATTAATTTGCTAGACAATATTATTCCATTGGTTTTAGATTTCTATTCAGTCATATTTCGTAGTGGAGATTAGCTGGCATATAAGGAAGCTATGTTTCATGTTTGGGCTATTTTCTATCAATATCAATATAGACATTATAATAAGCTACCCTTAGCATTTTTAAGCGATATTTTTTATTAGACCAATACTAATCATCCTATTTCAAAAGTTTTCAAAGATTTCCTTCATGTTTTTAATGATTATTATGTAAAAAACTTCCATAGCTCACTTCGACGGCAAATACAAAAATCAAATACAGTAGATCAGATTATTCAACATACACGAATAATTGATCAGATGCGTGATAACAACTCTTTTACTAATGTGTTTTCTAAAAATCATAATATCAGATATTCAGCAAAACAGTTGGAATATCTTGAAAAACGGATCGCACTTTTCCTATTAAATCTCTTTACAAATGTTTATCGTAATCTTGGCAAATCAAAGATTATTTCATCCAATGTAAATTCAAAATCAAAAATATATGA
>CAJVPP010001235.1:0-21506 GCA_910592005.1 Funneliformis mosseae | reverse complement strand
TATAAATTTACAGGTGATCATGTATTGTGTTACATTATATTTCTGAAAAATTTAAGGGGTAGTTATATAATAATTTTAGACGATCTCAAGCAGTCAGATACTTATGATCTTTACTGTATAGATATCTATAGTTTATAATTATAAAATACTTAACACTAATTAAAAATATTAATAGGTTAATTAGTCTAATTTTTATTAGTTTGAAAGTAAATTCAAGTTATAAATTAATTTATAGACTAGTTAAAATTAGAGTTTAAATTAAAATTTAGTTTGAGTTTATATATCAATATATTATATAAAATTTTAAAAGATGAAAATTAAAAAAATTTATATAATTATGTGAAAGAAAGTGTATTGCATGTTAATTTTAAAAATATAAAAAAATAAAAATTTTTTTATAAAATAGATAAGCTATTACTAAATTATTTAGTAATATTATATATAGTATTATAATTAAACTATTATTGTAATCTATTCAATTTAAATTAATAAAATATAAATAAAACTTGAATAAGTTATATTAAATTTGTATTTTACAGTTATATAATATGATATGTTAAGCTATTTTTTAATTAAATATAAAAAACAAGAAAATTGCATTAATTTTTAACTTTTATAATATATCCTATTTTTATTTAAGAATTTTATTGATTGATTATATCAGTTCAGTTAAAATTCTATCTAAAATCAATTCAATTTATTTTAATCTGATCTTATAATTGAAGTTCTAATAAGTTTAGTTAATATTACTAGCACTAATCTTAGATATAAGTATAATTAATCTATAAAATACATAAATTAATAGATAATAATTAAAGAAAGTATTTTATTATTTTATTTGTATTATTATTTTTTATTAATAATAATATCCAATAATAAGAATGTAGAAACACTAATATAATCACAATTAGAGAATTATAAAAAAACTGAAGTAAGTAATTTAAAAATACTAAGATAAAGCATATATAATTTATCAAAACAGAAAAAATAAAATCCAAATATATCTATAATTAAGTTAGTTGAATCTGATTCTAATACAAATATTTAATAAAAACTAGTTCAAATTTATAAAAAAGTAAAAAAATTGACTTAAATAAAATAGCTAGCTAATTAGTTTTGATTTCAAATGTTAAATCATCAGGATAAAGTTAGATATAGGGATATTTAATCAATATAAATCAACTATATAATACAAAAGAATTGTAAAATATTTATTTTAAATTCAACGAAAAAATAGCATAGAAGTATGTTCATTTTATAGAAAGTGATAGTCTTACATTGAATTACTAAAAAAAAAATCAAAAAAAATATAGATGAAATAAAAAAAAATTAATTATTATAACCTCAGATAGATAAAATAATGAGAGCAATTATTATAAATAATTCAAAAATTAAGAACTATTATGATCAAAAGTTTGTTAAAATATTAATTAAAGATAATCAGCTTATTAGTATATGTAATGATGAAGGATTTGCTGAATTTATTTATGAATTTGATCCAAATTATCAAATTTTATATTATAAAACATTCAAAACTAATAGCTGAATTATATAATCAAATTAAAGAAGTTATAGTATAAAAGCTTAATAAATATGTTATTTCTTATTTTATAATAATAAATTTATAGACAGTTTAAAATAGAAGTTAATATATTGATATTATATGTTTCTTTATTGATAATCATTTTAATTTTTATGAAACAATTTTAATAGTTTAATATATATCTTACTCTAATACTAATGATAATATTTGTATTATATTATTTTTAATGAAATTTAATGATAAAGTCTTTACAGTTACTATACATTGGTCAAAATCAAAAAAATTGAACTGATTATTACCTATACTTATCATAAATTTGGTAGCTAGCATGAAAAGGTATACAGCTGTACTTATAGAATCAGATAGTGACTACATAATATATTAATTTTAGTTAGTTGGTTATGTATTTTTTAAATAAAAAAAAAATTTTGAATTTACTTACTTGTAACCAAAGTTAGAGGCGGTTAGATACTTATGACTGCTACTGTATAATTCAAAAATTTGCTTAACATATTTAATATTATATAAAGATATATAAAAAAAAAAAATATTAGATAAATTATTTATTTTAAAAATTTAATTTATAAAATATATAAAATTATTATCATATATTTTAAATTTTATTGGTTAAAAATCATATAATTTATTATGAAATTATTTAAAAATTTTAGACTATTTTTAGTATAGATAAAATATATTATAATACATTTTGTTTTTTCTAAGGTATGTTTATTTCTTATACTATTTATGATTTTTATTTTATTATATGATTATTAAAATAATATATATTATAAACTTTATTTTTAAGATATATATAATAAATTTAGTATATGTTATATAGAAATTTAATTAAATCTATCAGTAAAAATAAATAATCAAAAAATTCAATATAAAAGTAACATTTGACTTTTATATACATTCTAATTATTATAATTTAAATTATAGATTTAGAAATTGAAAAGACTATTTAAAAATACTGAAAATTTTATTTTATTAATAATATTATAATTAACCTAACAATGTATTAATAACATTAAAAATTACTTATAATTTACAAATTTAATATAATAATTAAGAAATAATAGAAAAATTTATTAATATAAAATAATTAATAAATAAATAAAATAAAATATAGTCAAAGAATAATCAAATATATAAGACATGTGATCAAGAATTAAGAGAAAATTCAGATTTATTATGTAATAGATATTACCTAGTAAAGAATTAACTAAAAAGAATTTGAGAAATTTTAGTATTTTTAAATAATATATTCTTTAAAAGAAGAAGAATATATGGATATAATATTATCTTTATTATAAGAAATATTTGAGAAATTATTAAATAAGTTAAAGAAACCTAAAATATCATAATAACTTTAATAATTGAAAAATAAAAGTATCAATAAATTCAAAATTTAATTTAATAGGAATATCTAAAAAACTTCTAAAAGAATATTTAAAAATCTTTAAATGCTTTAAAATAGAAGATAATATCATTAAATTAAAATCTTTACACTAAGTAAAAGTATATCAAAAAAACAGATTGATTTGTTAAAAAATAGATAACAATTTTCAATAATATTTATTTTAATTATATATTTAAATAAAAATGAGATAATATAACAGAAAAAAATATACAGACATTGTTAAAAGAAATTAAATTAGACTTAAAATATATGGATTTTAATTATATTTTTATTGATTTTAAAAAAACTATATTAAATATTATAATATAATAATAAAAGAATAAGATAAAAAAAAATCTATTAAAATATTTAAATTTATTAATCAATATAGAAAATAAAAGTTCAGCTTTTATAAATTTTAATATCACAAATTAAACTTTTTATAATTAAAAAGGTAATAAAATATTTGTAATAAATATTAGGAATAAGTCTAATAATCTAATTGAGAAATTATTAAGATAATATATAAAATATACATAAGTGTTTAGTAAAATAAAGAAAAGAAAATATTAAAAAAAAAAGAAGAATGAAGAAAATCTAAAAAAAAAAATAAAGTTATCACTACATTTTCTTTAAAAATTGAGAATTTATTATTTAAGAAGAAAATCAAGATCTAATCAAAAAGCTAAAAAATTTTAAATATCTATGTAGAATTAATCAAGTTGTAGAAGATTATATTTATAATATATTACCTAACTACTTAAAGAAAATGTTTTAATCTGATTAAATTATAGATGCTTACTAAAATTTTCTCAAAATAATTTTATTATATTCTTTTTTATGTTTCTAATATAGTTTTAACAGTTTTAGCTTTTATTGTATTAAAAGAATTTTATCATATCTCTTATTATAATTTTAATATAGTTTTGTCTAAGTTTTGACTATTATTAAAGGATTTTATCCTTTATCTATAGATTCAATAAAAGTCATATTATATATTAGAAAAGTAATTTTGTATAGAATTGATCCTTTATTTATCTATTTAAAGAAAATAATAATAAAAATATTAATTATAAAACCTGAAATAATGAAGTGATACTAAATGTTAAAATTGTATACATTTTCTAAATTTTATAAAATATATAATTTATTTATTAATTTTAATTTTTAATATAATATTATAACTTTTGACTTAAAGTTAAAGATTACTATTTTTGCATTTTACTTTATATTAAAAATAATAATAGAGCTACAACTAGTTATAACTAGTTATAAATAAGCATCAAAAGGTTGTAATTAGTTGCAAAATGAACAAAAATTGAGTTACAACTAGTTGCAATAATGACAAATAAGCATTATATAGTTGCAACTAGTTGTAGCGTCATTTTTAATTAAGAAAGTATAAATTTGCATCTTTAATTATATAATTCTAATAATTTTATTTTTATTGGTTATTTTTAGATATCATAAAAATGGTTTAAAAAATAAAGACTAAATGTAAAAAATTAAATAATGCTTTATTATGCTTAATATATTATTATATTTTAAATTTATTTACACTTTACTACTATGTTTTTATCTGAAAAATTAAGAGCAAAAATTTAAGAAATGGACTAATTTAGAATTATATTCTCAGAATATATTAATAAAGTATAAAATATTATACTTTAGTGCTAATTAATTTTGATGACATAAAAATTAATTATGTCAATTTAATATTTATTATAAATTATTAATAAAATAATTATATCTGTTAAAATACAATTTATTAGTAATTCGTCAATTCGTGTTAAAATATATAAATATTTTTAGTTATCATTTTATATATTAGATTATACATACATTATCCTAATATCTATATATATCATAAATGAGGTTGCTAAAAAACCTAAATGTTTTGCAAGTTGTCTAAATGGTAAAAGATAAAATTTAGCAAAATTATATTAAAACATTAAAAAATCTGCAAAACTTAGAAAAAGATAAACTATATCAAAGTTTATAAAAATGTGAAAATATATCAAAACTTTGTAAAAAAAAAACTAGCGAAATTAAAGTTTAGACATTTTGGCAAATTCAAAATAAGAAATCAGTTAAAAATAACATATTACCTATTAATAACTATACTTTATTAAGATTTTTATTATATAAGAATATATTATTATATTTTATATTATGAGTATTTAGGTATTTTATAGTAAAAAGTGAAAAACTCCAAAAACTTTTTTGAATCAACTGTTAATATTTAATCCGAACTTATTTTACTAAAAACAATTATATTTAGCATATTAAGTAAAAATTTATTTTTTTTTTGGAACTTTTGAAACACTTTTAAATAAGTATCACGTGATGTACCGTACATAGTTGCGGAAATTTTTAATTTTTTTTTCACAGTTTAATAATTTACATACTAAGCAAAAATGGCAGACATTGAAGACAATAATATGACACCTGAAGAACAAGCTGAACATGATAGAAAGGCAAAAGAAAAAGAAGAAGCGGAACAAGCCGGTACTTTCTCTCGGTTAAAAATTTTACTGGGCAAAAATTCAGAATTTCATTTGCTAAAAGAATTTAAAAAAATTTAGCTTTACCTTATAAATGGAAACAAACTTTACAGGACGTTGATATAACTGTTCCTGTTCCAAAAGGAACACGTGCAAAGGATTTGAAAGTTGATATTAAAAAAAAGCACTTAATTGTTGGATTGAAAGGTCAAACACCCATTATTGAGGTATGATTGATTATTGAGACTAATATTTATTATTATTTATGATAAAACTAGTAAATGATAATATGGGATTTTGTAGGGCGAATTGTGTAAAGAAGTTAAAATTGATGATTGTACCTGGACACTCGGTAAGTATTTATCAATTTGTTTTACAAAGATTTATTTTATATGTATCGTAAATTGATTCAATTTCTTTAAATATAGAGGATCAAAAAGAAATTTTCATTCACATAGAAAAGAGTAATCAAATGGAATGGTGGAAGAATGTTATTACCACCCATCCTGAGATTGACACAACTAAAATTCAACCTGAAAATTCAAATTTGAGCGATCTGGATGGTGAAACTCGCGCAATGGTGGAAAAGATGATGGTACACCTTAATCGTAAATTTAATCTTTCATTTATAATTCAATTAATAAATAATTTTTTTTTTCCTTTACTCTAGTTTGATCAACGTCAAAAGAAAATGGGTAAAAAAACATCAGAAGAACTGAAAAAAGATGAGATATTGAAGAAATTTCAAGCCCAACATCCCGAACTTGACTTGTCTAACGCCAAAATCTCTTGATAAATTTGAGTTTTATAAATACATTCTTTTTTTTTTTTTTTGATTTGCATTTTTTAAAAAAGTTCAGTTTATGTAAACTGAGAATTGAGAATTAAATAAAAACAGAGATTTTATGAGGGGGTGACGTGATAAATGTCTAGTTAACTTTGAAAACCAAATTTATTATTCATTTTGTTTTTCGGTCATTGGATACGCAAAATCCTCACCACGATCTTCTAAACGTTTTTTAGCTTCCCTTGTAGCCCACGTTTGTATACTATATAACATGCAATTCATAAAATTAAAAAACAATAATTGTATATTTAAATCGAAGCAATTTTTTAAGCGTATCTTGCCTTGTATCAGGTTTATAAATAGCGATAATGGTTCCCATGAGAAGACTTCCACCCATACCATAAATCCATATATTCTCCCAATAATCTTTTACGCGTTTTTGTCCCGCTGGTAAAGGCTAGCGAATAAAACATATAAAGCATTATTAAAAATTCGCAGTTTTAAACAAAGAGAAAAACTCAGTACTCACTTTTTCACCAAACAGATAGCCACCAGGCTCATTATACTGTGGGTCATGACTACTTGCTCTCCTTAATTGAACTTTCCCAAGTTGCCAATGTAACCTTCTTGCCGCACAAGAAGTTCTTATAAAGGAAAAAGACATTTTTTAAAAAATATATAATAAAATAAAAAAATATGTATGTTATATGAAATTCATTTCGTCACACTATTGTGCCTTGATACTGCGGCACATGTGATTATCATTATAAATACGTAAAAATTGATTTTTTAGATGTTCTTCCTTTTTCATCCAACATTATTGGCATCCGTTCACGTAGTGTCGGCTTGCGTTTGGTTAGTTTAATAATTGGGTCAATTATAGTGAATTAGAATTCGGATTACTTCAAGACGAAAAAAAAAAAAGAAAGAATACAAGAAAAAAAAAAAAAATTTTTATAATGCTGAAGTTTGATTTTCCTTGATAATGTGAAAAAAAAAAAAAAAATTAATTTGATCAGATTATAATTTCTTATAAAGTTGGGAATAGTGTTGTTGAAAACTTATTTCTTTTCTTTTCTTTTTTCTCTTCTTTTTTTTTTTTACAGGAAATATAAGAATTAAAATGAGGGATATCATTAAAGTCGAAGAGTTTACCATTCCCAAGGAAGTAGAAGAAATAAAAGTTAAAGCCCGTTGTATCACAGTTAAAGGGCCTCGAGGAACTTTGACCAAGAGTATTCGTCACATCGACTTAGAGATACAAAAGATCGGGACTCATAAGATTAAACTCGTTGTGTGGCATGGAACTCGTAAACACGTTGCTTGCTTACGTACAGTGAAAGCTCATATTGAGAATATGATTACCGGTGTTACTAAGGTTTGTCAATATAAAAGTATCAAACTCTTTAACAAACAGAACATATTAAAACATTTTCATGATTTAGGGGTTTGAATACAAGATGCGTTATGTTTACGCCCATTTCCCCATTAACGTTCATATTTCTGACACTGGAAATGAGGTTGAAATTCGTAACTTTTTAGGTGAAAAAGTTATTAGACGTGTAAAAATGTTGCCAGGTGTTGAAATTCAAATTTCCGCTAATCAAAAGGATGAATTGATCTTGACTGGAAATGATTTGGAAAATGTCTCCCAATCAGGTATTTTAAAATTTCATGTTAAATCTTTATTAAAATAAAAATTTTTTTTTTCTTTTTTTTTTTTTTTTAATTTTAATTAAATATTTTTTAGCTGCCAACATCCAACAATCTACCGCAGTTAAGAATAAAGATATTCGAAAATTTTTGGACGGTATCTATGTCAGTGAACGTAATACAATAGTTAAAGAGGTTTAAGAAAAACGCGTAAATAAAAATCATTCATTATATTTATGTACTCAAATGAAGGATTTTTTTTTTTTTTAAAGTAATATTCCTTAGAGCTTTGCTGATTTTTAATAAAAATTTATCAAGATAATTTTAATCAAAACAATTCGATAATTCACGTGATCATCGGATGCATTAAAGATTTGTCGCTGCATTAACTCGTAGCTTCATTTTTTTATTTTTAAACTTTGGTGAATTTAATGTCTAGAACACTTGAAAAATTTTCAATAAAAGTTGACTTCCCTGTATACTGTGCAGGTACATATTCCTTTTAAAAATTGTCCTTAGTCTAGGCTTGATGTCGTTATACTTATGTACGCGCATTTGTTAGGATTTACTCCTTCGGGAGAAGTCCTGCTCGGTGGAGGTGGAGGACCTGGTAATACCGGTGTAACTAATAAGTTGGTATGTTAAAAAAGGTCGATTCAAATGCCGAGATTTGGTTGTTCAATATATACATATTTTTGAGTACATTTTTTCTATTTAGGTTTTGCTCAAATGTAAGTTATCAGAGAGAACTCTTGAACAGGTTGTCGAAGTGATATTAGATAAAGAAGAAGACAGGCCAACTTGTATCGCTATGCATAATGAGGTAAAAAAATGTATAAAATTTTTTTTATCATCGATCACAACGGATCGCGTTTTGAATTTTATTTAATTGAATTCGTAAAATCTTTGGATAGGAAAATATATTCACTTGTGGTATCAATAGTACCGCAGAACAGATATTACAAGGATTTAATAAGAATTGTCGAATTTTTGAATATTCAAATGAAAAGTATGTGACGATATAAAATTTTTACCGGCTTCAAGACCTGATTTGTTTATTTTATAAATAAATAAATAAAGTTAAATATATATGTATATTTAGAATAAAGTTAGTTAAGACAGCTCAAACAATAACAAGTACTAATGAGGACGATTATCAGGTAAATTTGATCAAATATATCTCATCAAAAATCATTGAACAAACAATTATTGATAAATCATTTAGAAAGTTGCCGCTTTTACTCAAGATGGCAAATTATTGGCTACCGGTGGTACAGATAGTAAGTTGACCGTTCTGAAATATCCTTCATTAGACGTGGCCTTTCCCCCTGTAAATTTTAGCAAACAGGAAATATACGATTTGGATTTCGATTCAACCGGAAATCAGGCAAGATAGATTCGTTTGATAATTTCGTAAAAATGTTTTGTTTTCTATACGTAATGCTAAAAAATAAAAAATAAATAACCATTCATAATAATAATAATAATAGCTTTTGGTTGTTTCCGTGAAAACCTTGAGAATTCTTTCAACAAAAGATGGTGAATGTATTCATTCAATAGAGAATCCCATTTTCAAAAAATCTTCTCAATGTCAATTTAGGGCATGCCGATTTGGTAAAGGGACATCTGCTGGATTTTTTTATACTGTGGTCAATATGGCCTCGATATCTAAGACATTTCTTGTTAAATGGAATGCTACAACGTTTGAAAGGTGCTCAACAAAAGTTATTGGTAAAAGACGAATCACTACGTTTACAATCAGGTAATTTCCTCAAAAAACTTTTCATTTCTATGATGAATTAATTAAATTAATTAATTATTTATTTATTAAAACAAGTGATAATGGGAAATTATTGGGATATGGAGCGTCCGATCATAGTATTGGAATCTGCGATTCCCAAACGCTGAAGGTTCTTCTTATAGTGCCTAATGTGCATGGATTCCCACCCACTACTATCGCGTTCAACCATGACTCAACTTTAGTTGTAAGCGGATCCGCTGATAATTCCGTTCATATTATACAATTACCAGAAAAATTTAATACCGGTAATTATATTATTACTTTCGTTAATTAATTCTTATTCTTATTTTTGATCCATATACTTATAACATTCGACTTTTTTTTTTTTATTATTTATAGGACTTCAACTTATTTTAATTTTAATTGTAACATTGATTGCTTTAATATTCTATTTCTTTCAGACTTTTGAATTAAATTAATTTAATTCCTAGAATTTCTTAAACAAATGAATAATTACAGTTTAAGTTTCAAACTGTATTATATAATTAATTTGTGCGTAAAGGAAAAGAAGAAAAAAAAATTTTTATTAATACCCAGTAAACTAATTCGAATAAATTAATAATTATAAAAAAAAAGGTTATTTAAAATGATATACCGATGATATACTGAGTAATTCAAATGTTGTAATTCGCATGATATATTTTTCCTTATTATTCAAAAAAGCGATAGCTATAATTAAAATGAAAAAATAAGTAAGTTTTTATTTTTAATAAATTTAAATTTATATCATCCATATTAAATCATATCATAAATAAAACAAAATTTTTTTCAAAAAATATAAATAAAAATGATGCTTCTAATATAATTTTGTGACCTCATTTATTCTTATTTTAATTTTTAATAAATAATTCGTAGATACAATAATAAAAAAAGAACAATAAAAATAAACTAGCCTGAGGATCATGGGAATATATACGTTTGAAAAGAAATATAACTAAGACAGACAGACAGACAATATTAACAGTAAACATTACGCGAATCGTTTTTGGGTCTTGTCCATATTTTCATGAATTCTAGAATAAACTTAATCGATTTTGTTTAGTTTAATAACGTATCGTTTCGTTAACATAAAAAAAAAATTATACGATTATTCTGTAGCCAAGGGTTGGAGTCCTGTCTAGTTTCCTTCTTTTCGTATAAAAAAAAAATAAGAAAACAAAAACAAGCCCCTGCTTAATCGGTTAATTTCACCTCTAAAAGAAGAAGAAAAAAACTTGCAATGTAAGTAGCGTGCGCATCTGCGCACCGTTTCTCACGCGAAATCCCAAATCCCCCTTCGATTCTTTTAGAAATATTATTAATTTTCTTTATCATACATTACTATCCCAAAAAAATTAAAATAGAAAGAGGAAAAAAAAAAAAAGAGCAAACAAAAAGAAATAAATACAAAAATTAAGTTTGCAATTTTATAATTTACCAACCTCATTATCATAAGAATCCGGTGGTGGTACGGCATGATAAGATGAAGATTGCTTTTTATCGTCATACGTCAATGTCGAAGTGTTTGTCATTGCTGACGATGATGTTATCGGTGGAACTGGTGCCGACGTCGCCGTAACCTGATATCCAGCTGAAGTCTGATATCCCGCAGCATTATTATAACCCGAATATCCATAATAATAACCTGCATCAGCGGTCTGCGTGGCAGGTTGAGCAGCTTGCGAATAATAATTGTACTGTGGATATTGGTAATACCGAGATTGATTATATGGATTATATGGATTATAGGTAGCGCCGCTAGTCGGATACGTGTTATTAGCATTATTATATGTGTTTGTCCCGTAAGCGTTCGTGTTATTATTATTATATGGAGTTGATGTCATAGTAGGGGAAGAAACTGGTGCTGCAGATACTGAAGCAGAAGTTGAAGAAGGCTGTGAAGATTGTGAAGAAGGTGTTGGTGGTGGCGGATAGGTTGGTAATGGAGGTTGAGATGAAGAATTATTTGGAGCTGACATAGGTGGAAGTGGTGGTGGCGGAGGTGGCGGTGGTGGTGGATTACCGCTAAGTGGTGGTGGTGGTAGTGGATTACTGTTAAGTGGTGATGGAGGAGGTGGTGGATTACCGCTAATTGGTGGTGGTGGTCCACTAGGTAAAGGTGGATTGGCTGGCGGAGGAGGGTAAGACTAACAAGGGAATCTTCATTAATTTTCACATCATCTTAAAGAATTGAATTGAATTTGTTAGAAACGTAATATAACATACCCCTGAAATTGGTGGTGTAGGATGCCCATAAACAGGCGGACGGGGATATGGAGACCTTCCGTATGTAGGATAAGATGCCTGCTGTGCCTTGTGTCTGTCCCATTCCAACTTTACTGTGTTTATAAGATCTTCGCATAATTTCTTGGCCCTGTCAAGCCCTTCTTGACTCCAACATCTATGAAAAAATAATAAAAAAAAAAACATATATCTCTTGAATTTAATTTAATAATAATTAACCCTTTTCTCATCTACACACGTGATATGAATATGTAACGGTTCAAAAGCTTCCGTTCCCGAAGTAGGTTCGACATAACCAGACCCCCGCCCTTTAAGTTGTACTTTTGCTCCAGTCTCTTGTTGAATATGTTTAACATAAGCACCTTGTGGCCCTACAATTTTTGCTCGCGCATTAAAGGTACGATCAGGTTCGATACCAACAAATACTTTATCCTGAACAAATTGCTTCTATTATAAAAAGATTGTTAAAAAAAAAAATTTAAATTTGGAAGATAGGAAAATCAAATGGATCATAATACATACTCCTCCTGGATGGGGACCGGATGGACGAGGCGTTGTCGTAGGCGGAGGAGGTGCGGAAGATTGTTCCATCAGCTCATTTATTTTACTGACTGCGGCATCTAACGCTTCCTGAGTTGACGCCGTCACGTGCAGAAAAAGGGGCGGATCCTTTTCGGTGGCGAGGAGTTTATCAGGGTAATATTTCCCACGAGTTGTTACATCTAAATAGTATATATAATTTAATTCTCTTTAAAAAATATAATAAGGAATATTGACCAAAAATGTATTAAAATGCAATTACCTGCACCAGTTTCTTTTTGGATCTATAAAAAAATTTATGATCATTATAAATAAATTCTAATCATTATAAAGAAAGAAAGAAGTTATATTTTATTTTTCTTACCATTTGTTGAGTTAAACCTTTAGTCAAAAGGTATCTATTTTTACAATCATTAATGGTAATATCTATAATAAAATCCATATCAGTCTCCTTGATGGGCTGCTTGAGCTGTCTATAATCCTGAAATATTTTTACAAATCGAAGAATGAAATTATAAAGGTGTAGTAATAAACAAAAGGCACGCGTATTCATATTATAGTGTACCTCAAAACCGCTATCGGCTGCTTCTGCTTTAGATGCCGACATGACTGATGATTTCGTTGGAACCTGAATGCCTTTTTTAGCTGCAAGCATTGCATTTATCTTAGCAGCAGCGGCAGCTATTTCGTATTCGAGAATGAATTATAGTAATTTAAAGATTTGCTTGAATGAAGAAATAAATAAAAGAAAAAATATATATATACCAACCCGCTGCAAGGTTGGGATCAAAAGTTTCAGAAATTTGGGAATTCGACGTCGTCGTCATCAAGGGAGCTTTATATTCAGACTCATCGCTAGTAGCTTCTGTTGTGATTGATTTTGGTGTAGGTGCAGTAGCTGGAGGTGCTTTTTTTCCTTGATCATCAAGATCCCACTTACGCTTTCGACTAAAAAAAACACAAATATACCTCAAAAGGTTTTGAAAAAGAAAAGGGAAAGGAAAAAAAAAAGCACACAAGCGATCATAAACTAATATTTTTAAGAAGATTCTATTTACTTACGTTTTACTATAAGACATTGTAGAATGTTAACAAATCAATTTGACAATAATATGAGCGTTAAAAATACGAAACCGTACTTTTAAACAGAAAAGAAAAATCAATTGTAATATAGATGAACAGCTGCAATAAATCGACCAATCCAAAACTACAGCATCACATTATTGGACCAATAGCTGATAAGTTATACATTTTGACAATAAACCGAACTTTTTTTCAGTTTGCTTCCTACGAAATCTGAAACAAAAATGTCTAAAGCATCACAACCAGAATTGAAAAAGTACTTGTTCATTTACGTGTATATAGTTCAATAAAATCATTTTTTTCCTTTTATTATTTTAATATATCAATAATTATTATTATTATATTTGCTAATTAGGTATATGGAGAAACGTTTGTTTATCCAATTGAACGGAGCAAGAAAAGTAACAGGAATTCTACGTGGTTATGATCCATTTATGAATTTAGTATTAGACGATACAGTCGAAGAAGTTTCTTCTACTGAAAAACATAACATTGGCATGGTGGTAAGTGGTTGTATCTTGCAATTAAAAATTTTTTTCACGCAAATTAACATTTTATGTGAACGATAGGTCATTCGCGGTAATTCAGTAGTGATAATGGAAGCACTAGAAAAAATTTGACATATTACGAGATTTTTTGATTGTACGCAATTTTTTTTTTATTTTAAAAAAAAAAAAAAATTTAAAAATCACGTTCCAATACTAGATAGACTCTTTACATTTTAATAAATGATTTATATAGAATCCTACGTTTAAAAAGTCTATATTTTATTTTGCAAAAATGGGGCACAATATTTTTTTATTTATAATTAAATATTACGCGAATTTTAAACATATCAACTAATAGAGTAATATATAAATAGGTTTTATAATTCAGGATATTTGAATTTAAAATATTCTTCATCGAAATGATGAACTCGAACGTAACCATCTTCTCCACCGGAAGAAAAACTTTTGCCATCCGAATGAACGGCAATTGTATTAATGGGACCAAAATGGCCTTTTACACGTCCTACTTCTTCCTCAAAAATTTTGTGCCAAAATCGACATTCAAATTTACCTTGTCTCATTGTAGTGGTGGTAACCTGCATAGCATCTTGTCCACCTCCTAAAATGACGAATTCTTGAATGGGAGTTATGGAGGCAGAATTAAGAGGAGCATCAGTAATGTATTTCTTCAAAGGAACCAGTGTATTGGATTCAAAAATTTGTGCTGATTTATCTTTTGAGGAGGTAATAAAATATGTACGATCTTCAGACATTTGGAGATCGGTAATAACGTCCGTATGCGGTTGGATCGATTTAACTTTTTCACCCGTCTAACAATTTAAATAAACTTAATTTAATATTATGAAATATGACATTTTCCTTTAAAGAAGAAATATATATATATATGAATTTCAAACCTTCCAATCAAATTGAGAAATTGAACCATTTTCATGGCCAATTATTATATATTTGTTGAGATAACCCCAATCAGAGACCATAGCTTTTGAACCTTCTGGCATTATAATCATAATTGGTTCGTCCGATTCTAAAAAAAAAATTTGTGTTAATAATAAAAGAATTTAAATATCACGATGACAATTATCAAGGAATTAAATTACGCTTTGCATTAACATCATTTGCGATGGAATAGATGGTTACAGTTCCTGGAAATCCCATACGCTGTTCAGTTACAAAAAGAGCCATGCAATCGTCTTCGGAAAATGCAACGCGTTTAACAGCAGTTTTGAATTCCCAGGTGTGTAAACAGTTGCCAGTCTCAACTTCCCAAAGTTTCGCAGTGTTATCTGCTGATCCAGTTAATAAGAGAGTACTTGTTGCTAATTTAATCAGAATCAATAATAAATTTCACAGGAAATTAATTTAAAAAGTCTCCAAAGTAAAATCGAATTTAACAATATAAATCAATATTACAATTAACATCAACTGTCCATATTGCACCGACATGACCATTATAGGTCCCTAAACGTTCACCATTATGTGAATACCAAGCGTTCACTACATGATCTTTAGATACAGAAAAGAGAAGATCTCCTTCAGGGTTATACTTGATTTGTGTAAGAGAACGAGTGTGTCCTTGTAAAAGAATAGGTCTCTAAAAAAAAAAAAAAATTGAACACCAGAATAAATGATAATGAAAAGTGAAAAAATGGCTTCGAACATGATGACTTACCATTTTAAAGTTTTTATTGAAAAAAATTTATTTTTGTATCTAAGATTTAAAATTAAAAATTATTTGGCGCGATATTACTACACGTGACAGGCTTACGTGATGACATGTGACACGTATAGATTCGAATTTTAATGTTAAATTATCAACAAATTATTTATTATGAAGTTATAATAATTATATAAATTTTTAAATAAAATAATCACGATTTTTATAGGGCTAGAAAAACTAGGTAAAAAAATAAGAAAAAGGTATATAAAAATATATATATACAACATCGTAACCTAACATTCCTTCAATTACCATGTCTAGCAATGTACAGAAGAAAATAAAAATGTACAATACAAAGAACATGAAAAAAATATAAAGTAAAATAAAAGATTTGAATTAAATAGATTCTGCCCGATTACCAATAATGAAAGAAACATCTATACCTCCAATACAAGGAAAAAATTAATATGAATACCAGTATATCATAATAAAGAAAATTTTTAAAATATGAATGAATATTTCTATATGATGATGAACAGTATAAAAGAACAAGAACAAAATATAGAAAGCTAATACATTTCTAATTTAAATAGTATTAAAAGAAATAAATATATATTAAACTATCTTACAATTTATAATAATCATGATCTTCCATCCTTGGCGGTCTTGAATTTAAGCAAAGGAGCAAGATCTGATAACGGGCAAGCTTTCTTCAGAAATTCATGCTAAGAAAAATCAATAATTTTAATTTGTATAATTATAGACAAGTCGAGTTGTTTTACCAAATAAATAAAATAATACATACTTCTAAAAGTTCCAAAGCAGTTGCTCTGCTTTTAACATCTACACACAAACATACAGCTAAGAAACTCTTGAGTTCTCGAGATAATTTTTCCGGCTTTTTCAATGTTGGGGTGCCATTCGTGGCAATTAGATATAATGCTTTAAGAGGCTCTTCATCTAAGTATGGAGGTTCGTTTTCTATCATTTCAATTGCCATAATTCCAAGTGACCAAATATCTACTTTGGCACCATATTCCTTTTGTTTTACTACTTCAGGTGCCATCCAATAAGGAGTTCCAACCATAGTTGCGCGTTTATTTTTTTGATCGGTCAATTTGGCACAAAAACCAAAATCGGCTAGAATCGAAAATCAATTAGATTAAATGTTGTTTAAATTCTATTGGATTTACAAGTACTTACTAATTTTCACGTGACCATATGCATCCAATAGAACATTATCACTTTTAATATCACGGTGAATAATATTTTGTCCGTGAAGGTGTTGGAGTCCCTTACATGTCTAAAGTGATTTATAAATTAGCTTCAAAAAAAAAAAATTTATATATAAGAAAAGGATTTCCTGAAAGCAAGCTTTACCTCAAAGCATATAGCCGCAATTTGATCTTCTTCAAGAGTATTATTATCAATTACATCCGTTAATGCTCCGCCTTCCATATATTCCATAACTACCCAAAGTTCGTTGCTTTTAACTAAAAAAGAATCAAGGTAATTAACAATATTTGGATGTTGAGATTCTTTCATTACGAGAATTTCATTAACAATAAGCTCCTTTCGAGGTTGATGTGAAAGATCCATCTGTTTAATGGCAACTTTAGCGCTTGTTGTGAGGGACTTAGCAACGTATACAGAACCGGAAGCACTATTCGAATACGTAAGAAAAAAAGTTAAGAGAATTAATACATTTTGATTTGATTTAGAGCAATTTAGTATTAAATAAATTTTAATTCACCCTTGACCGACTTTCTTGATTTTGCTATAGAGTGTAGTTGGATCACCCGACGAAACCACTGATCTCAACTTTTCCATTATCTGTGCTTCAGTCATTGTACTAATCCTTCTCTCTGGTGCAGATTTCTTTGGTGGTTGAGGGCTTGATTGTTTAGGAGGTGCCTGCGTTTGTTTTGGTGGTTGGGCAGTTTCTTGTTGTTTAGGATATTGTTGTATTGGTTTAGGTATATTAGGTCCAGGTACTTGTTGTTGTTGCTGTTGTTGCTGAAGTTGTTGAGGCGGCGAATATCCTTTAGGCGGTTGTTGATTAGACATAGGCGGTGGTGGTGGTTGTTGGTAATTTTGTGAATACTTTTCAGGAACACGTTGTGGTGTTGATGACATCATAGGTTGAGAAGGTTGCTGATTATATAACTAAAAAAAAGTAAAATATATTAATTTTTTAAACGCGAGTCGTCATTATTTCATACTTTAGCTTTTTTGATACAAACAACAAAGCTTTTTTTTTTTTAAATTTCATATTAAAATCATCATGATCCATTTTTGTTGGAATAAAACTTACGGATGGGGAAATTGGCGGAATGGGTCCGGAATTTGGTGGTGGGCGCATATTGTTTGCACTCAGCGTATTTGGCGGTCTTGGGGTGACTGGAGGACGATTTGGTAGAATATCAGGTCGCTATAATCAAAGCAAGTGAAATTTAATAAATTTAATTTAAAGCAAAATTAAAAGAATGACTCGATTACTACTCACAGTATCTTCATAATACATTTTGCGAGAAGAATCTGCAATATCATTTCTGCCACCCATGGTATTATTGCTCATATTGTTTGGTTGTACCATTTGTCTTCCATTCATACTGTTATTACCCATTCCAGTGATCCCACCAGGTGAAATTTTATTCATATCATACCCGTTACCATTAGGATTAGGATTAGGATATAATTGGTTCTTTGCAGGCACATTATTATTTTTTTTCGGTAATAGGTCAGCCCACTTATCATCAGGTTGTGCAGGGAAACCTGGAATGTGGCCTAATATACCATCTTCGTATTCTCTCTCTCTCTTTTGATTTTCTGTATAGAATTCTAACACATCTAAAACTGCTTGAGGATTTTTTTCATAATCCTCTTGAGTGATAGCAGAAGCTGTCAGAAGTTTGGTCCATTGTTCAGGCATGCCCTAGGTTAACACAACAAATGATGAGGGTTATGATGGAATCGATAAAATATTTGCGTATTACATTAATTAATAAACATATTAAACTTACTGTAAACATCCCACTAACTGGATCAAATCCAACATGAATATTATGAGAAAAATTTGTAGGGTTGGATACGCCGCTTAAAGGTGATCGCTAAATTTACATTAAGTTATAAAGCAAAATAATATATAGTTTATATAATTTATATAATGTAAGCATTAAGAGATGCTGTTATTTATGATAATTTTATTAAAGAATTCAGCAAGCTTGATGAAAAAAAAGTTTAATCATAAATTTGGAATTCTTTGATATAGACTTAAAAGAACACTTATAAAAGTTGTAAAAAAAAAAGAACACATGACAGAGAATCAAACATAATGATAATAAATTGCTTACCGTATAAATTTCGTCCATCCAAGAATATAATTCTTCGTCATTTTTGCAAGAAAGGTAATATGTCTTATCTTTTGTTTGAATTTCGAAACAATAAGGTTTTAAATCTGTCCGAGAAACGTTTATAATCTCTTTGAGGAAAATTAGAGCAACTGCTTGGTACGTATTCTAATTAGTAAGAAAATTAAAAATAATGCTACTAATTAATTCCTTAAAATAAATTATAAAAAGCAAGGGACTTTGGCTATAAATAGTTTCCAAGTTTCTTAAAACTAAATGTAGTCTTAGATGGTAGATGAGAAGTAAAAGAACTTTCATACCTCGTTCCGATGAAAAGTAAGAGTTTGGTCTCTAAGTAATAACCATCTTTTCGACCATATCCAAGCCCTTAAACCATCCTCCTTCACCGAAATGTAACCCTTCTTTACTACGAGTGCATTCATTTGTAGATTTTGAAGGAGAACAAATACTACTGATGCTCTAGAAGCCGTACTAATAAATTTAATTACTTTTGGTAATTTAAGTTTGTTACACCAAATGTTTTCATGGGAACTAAATATGATCTACTTTTTTTTAGGCAAAGAAAAATAATATCCGTACAACCAAATTTGTTAATCAAATCAATAATATGTGAAACGTTATTTTTTTTATAATTAATTAAGCTAATTCAGATTTTTTGTGTTTTAAATTTTTTAAAACGAATTTTATAATGCCTATCAGATGTACAGGTTTATTATTAAGAAATAGATCATATGGGGCCAAAACTGCAACAAAATCAGACACTTGAAATCTGTGTCAGGTTACGCCGATTATATTGTTTAGAGTATGTGACACTATCATTTTGTTCAACCGAAATTTTATCTTTAAAATTTTCATATTCGTGCGACCTGCTAAATGGGTTGTTTGCTTTATAAGTTTCGCTTTGTAACTTACTATTGTATCCAATCATGTTGCAAAGCTCTGATTTTTGTGGAGAATCATCATTTCAGTTTATATAATAAAGACGAAAAAAAATACAAAATTTGTTTGAAATTTTTTTTCTTGCGTAAATGTAATTAAATACTAACTCCTGCTTTTGTGGATCTTTACGGCGCAGGAGGAATGATTCTCAAAAGAAGTTCCCTATGATGTATTACTGCAAAAAAGTTAGAATTACGTTTATTTTAAGGTATAAAATCTGTTTCCTGATGAAGGTAAATTTCTATTGTAATTATAAGCCACAGTAATAATATTAAACTACCCTTTTCCGACCTTAAAACTAGTTTATATAGAAAGATCTAGTAAGGATTTCCCGTCATCGTTACACAAAATTTTAGTCTCTGTAATTGTTTATTGACCAATTAAAATCACGAATTTTGATAATATAGAAAAAAATTTAAAAAAATCAATTTTTTTTTATTATAGTTGCCTGGCAAGGCTCATTTTAGCAAATAGCAAAAGTCGAAACTATCTGTCTTAAATGTAAATATGCAAAAGTATATATTTAAAGTTGCTTTTTATCATACATATTAATATTTAATTAGAATAAAAATAATTAAGAATTTTAAGATATATAACTAAGATTGCTAGATAAAACCTAGAGATTTTGCAAGTTGTTTAAATGGAAAAGGGTAAAGTTAGCAAAATTATATTAAAATCTTATTAAAAATTCTAAAAAAGTAAAATTATATAAAAATGCAAAACTATATCAAAACTTTAGTAAAAAATTAGTAAACTAAATTTAGACATTTTGTTAAATCTAAAATGAATTTAGACAGACAACATTATATATAGCTAAAATATAAATAATTAATTTATATATATGTATAAAAAAATCAAAATTAAAAATGATTTTTTTGTATGTTCTAAAAATTTTTTATTGTTATTACATTATCTATTACTATTTTAACATTATCTGAATTATACTTTTATTCTTATCAATAAATTCATTTTTATTTAATTTTTTCATTATACTATCTTTTAATATATTAACATTTTTTTAATTTCAATCCAAAGATAATCTAAATATATCAAACATTTAAATTAGCTTCTTTATAGGTAATAATTATAACTATTCTCACACGTAAGGAAATTACAATCATTTAAAATATTAATATAGTAGTGCAATTACAATATAAGTGAATCATATATAATAATTATATAAGATTTTTTAAATGTAATGAAGCCTTTCAGAAAATGATGATCAGTTATTTTATAACCTAAAGAAGGCAATTTATATGAGTTAATTTTATTAAATAAAGTTTAAAGATCAAAGGATATTAATATTTGTTTAATATTATTATATAAAAGAAGACATAGATGATGACAATCTAAAGGATAACATCGATCTCTAAGAAATCATATATGTCTTTTATGTTATCTATGTCATCTATAGCATATATTTCTTTTATACAATATATTTTTTTTATTTATTTTATTTTATTTATCTTATATATCTATTATATTTTACTT
>CAJVPP010001234.1:0-21509 GCA_910592005.1 Funneliformis mosseae | reverse complement strand
GTATTCTTTAGCATTTTCTTCTCCACATTCCTTTTAACAATACTCCAAAGGTTTTCTATCGGATTTAGGTCTGGACTGTTAGAAAACCAGTTAATAACTTCAGGAAAATTTTCCTGAAGAAATTTTTAGCATGATTGCTAGTGTGTTCATCTCCCAACAAGTCTTCAATCTCTGGAAGGTGGCTGTGGAGTATGTTTACATAAAATTCAGCATTCATTATTTGAGAAAAACAATATAAACTTATTTTTCATTTTACACAAAATCCTCCCTATGCAAAGATTTTTGTTCAATCTTTAGGTATAGGACGTATCAGTCATTGTTCTTTATGCCAGCGCTCTACAGTATTTCAGAACAGTTGGAAGGCAGTCTCATCTGAAAACAGAGTTTTGTCCTAATTATCATTAAGATGATTTTAGGCCCATTCTACTCGTTTACATTTATGGTCTGCGGTCAGTATTGGCGTTGCTCTTGGAAGGTCTTTTTGGTATCCAAATTTGGCTAAATGCCTTCCTACTGTCCTATAGGACACATCCATACCTTTCAATAACAACCTCGTTGACAGGGTCCTTATTAAAATAGAAGAATCCCAGTGGACAAATTGGACTAATACTCTTGATGCATTAGCCATAATCTTTTTTAGACGACCATTTCCTTCTATACACTGAATTGTCTTAGACTCACGAAGCTTAGTAAGGTTGTCGTATATAGTCATGAGAGAAATTCCAGTGCGTTTATGGATTTTTCTAGCCTTCTGAATATTCTGATTCCATAATTGTAAGATCGCTTGATGTTAGTTTCTTGTCTGGAAGTCATCGTTTCTAATTAATTGATTTTTAGGGTTTTTTTTAAAAAATTGAAGATATTGAGGGGAGGAAATGAAAAAATTTTTAATATTTAGTAATACAAAAAAAAAATTATATACTTACTTACCTTACAATTATTTTTCTTTACATAGTTTGGATTGAACTTGATTTGGTTAAGATCTGTATCTTTTTATTTTTCAAAAAAAATTCCAGTTTTTTTTGTCTCACACTGTATAACTGTACTTATAAAGTCAGATGGTGACTACATAATATATTAATTTTAGTTAGTTAGTTATGTATTTTTTAAATAAAAAAAATTTTTTGAATTTACTTACTTGTAGTCAGAATTAGAGACGGTCAGATACTTATGATCACTACTATATCTTCTAAAAATACTAATATTTTTATTGATTTGTTTATATTTAAAATTTTCTTATTTTTAAATAAAGATAAAAATACTTTCTTTAAAATATATCAATTATTATATATTTATTTCAATTGATATTTGTTAGTTCAAAAAGTCTTTATTAAACAAATTATTATTATCTTAATAAAATATAGTCTTTTTAAAAGTATGATAAAATATATAATAGTATAGAATATATTTATTATTTTTATATTTATTTATTTATAACTTAGCAATTTTTTTGTATATTAATTTTAAAATAGAATAGGTAAGAAAAAATATATTTAATAGTCATTTTATAAAGAAAACATAAAAAAAATAACATAATATATTTATATAAAAAACTTATTATATTTTTATTAATTACTAGTAAACACTTGTTATTTACATTAATAGTTGATTACACTTTAGATATCAATACTACATATTAATAATCATGATTTTAAACACAATTGTCTTACTTATGAAAATATAATTACTTGTAAATCATGTGACATTATATAACTATCTAAAAATGAAAAATCATGTAACTGATTTTAAGACTCAAACTCAAATTTTACTGAGAGATAAAATTGCCTTTTTAGCTTTATATAACATTTTACAATTCTATGATTAATTTATATAAGGTAATCCAAATGTGATACCCTATTACTAGAGTGTAAAATTTATGTGTACAATGTATATATATGCATATTAAATATTTTTGTGCATATATTACACGACATAAAATATGCAAAAATAATTATCAAAAATAGATAAATTATATATAAAAATGGATCAATTATTTATAAAAATAGAAATACTATATAATATATACATTAATTTTCTATTTTTAATAAAACTAATATATGACTTTTAGTCTAAATTCTATATACTATCTGTGACCATCAACCTTTTTAAATATATAGATAATTAATATTAGTTAAAAATAATATAATCAAATATTAGTAATATAATTAAATATGAGCCAGATCAGAGATTTGCTATTAAAATCAAGTTATAAATATAATGAATTATATGATCTATAATGTGATTTTAATAGCTTATTTTTACTGCAAAATGATAAATTATTATATAATCAAAAATTAGATAATTTTAATAAATTTTTAATAACTGAGCTATATTTTTAATAATATATTAACTAAAATTACTTAATGAAACATTTTGTTCATTATTTAATTTAGAATAATGTATAATATAAAATCTAATTTTGAAAAATCTTATACCTTTTAATTCTTTGTACTTTATATGGATTCTTTATAATAGAAAGGAAGAAAATTATCAAAAAAAAATTTTTTTACTTTAATAAGTTAAATATTATTTTTTTTAATAAAATAAGTCCAGATTTAATATTAATTCAAAAAAAAATTTTTTTAGTAATTTCTTCCCTTTCTATCGCAAAGAATTTATATATTCTTACTAAAAGATCAGCTTATTAGCTTTTTGTATATTTTACTAATTAATAAGCTACAAGTAATCACATAAGATTAGTTAATGACATCTTATATAATTTATGATTTCTGAATTGCTGAACCCAATTTTTTTTGCTATAATAATGGCTATTTTAGCCTTTTAACAAAATATAATATGCAATAATAAAATAGAAATTTTTTAAAATTCAATTTTAAGAATTGTAACATTAATTAAATAATTAATAAAAATATTTTATTAATGTAATAGATCTCAAAATGTTTATAATAAAAAAATGGCTCTGTTATAAATAAAAAATTTATTCAATATCTCTTTCTCAATCATGCAATATTTTTATCATCTTTCTATATATAGTTGCCACTGATTATAACGAACCTGTTTATACTGAAAACTCGTTATATCAAACCAAGTGATGCAGAACCAAATTTTTTATAATTAATTGCACTTGATATACTGAAATTATATAGTAAAATACCATATACCACATCTGAACTTATGTTGGCTAAACCAAATATATTAGCCATGTATTTGATATACTGAACAATCACATGACTTAAACTAATATATAAAATTATTATAACGTGAATAATCTTTTTTTTCATCAAAACACAGAACTTTTATTTAAAGAACTTTGATATCATATCAAGAAAAGGGGATATTCTTTCAGTTGCATAAAATCCAAGTCTTCCTAATATAATATTGAACTTACACACCAATATTTATTGGGATAATAATTTTGTTAATAAAGTATAATAATATACAAAGCTATAAATTTTAAATGATGTGATTTTTTAAGTTTTTTATCAAGGTGTAGATAAATTTACGCAAAAATATGGACATTAATAGAAGATTTTTAAGTTAAAATTGTACAAAATTAATGCTTAAAGAAGTAAAATTTAATCTTTCATTTATCTTATTATGCAAGGTAAACATTTAAATGTTAATACTAATATTACTAATATGATCACATGTCTTTAATTTATTGGTAGACTCTATATACCGAACAGTTTAGTATATAGATTGAGCATCATATAACGAACTCATCCTATATCGAATCAAATCTTACAGAATGGAGGGTTCATTATATCCAGTGGCAATTGTATTTCTAATTTATATATAATATTATTTGAAATTAAAATATTTAAAATTATATTTAAGACAGAATATGAATTTTAGATACAAAGTTATCTAAAATTGGAATATCTGAAATTTAATTACAAATAGAATCTAATTTCATATATAAGGTCATTTAAAATTAAGATATTTGAATTAAACTTTAGATAGAATTTGAATTTTAAATATAAAGTTATCTTAAATTGAATATCTGAAATTAAACTTTAAATAGAATCTGAATTTTATATGAATTATATTTTTATAAATTATAATTAAAGTGATATAAAGAATTTATTATCTATATGAGCAAATGATTTTTTTAACTGTTTCTTTTATTTATTTTTTTACTATTCTATTATAATAAAAAAATTAACTATTCCTTTTCTTTATAATTAAAATTTAAAAATATTTATTAAAAAGTTCAACTTAAAAATAGAATAATTATATAAGTAATTCTTAAAAGAAAGGTTCTCTTTTCTATTACTTCCTACTATTATAAAAGAATTTTAAA
The DNA here is from genome assembly GCA_910592005.1 of Funneliformis mosseae. Lineage (NCBI taxonomy): Eukaryota > Fungi > Glomeromycota > Glomeromycetes > Glomerales > Glomeraceae > Funneliformis > Funneliformis mosseae. Next base: position 17,245 of record CAJVPP010001234.1, on the reverse strand, counting down.
AAAAAAGTAAATATGTTTAATATGATCTTCAAAGAAAATGATTATTTTTTGCTTTTTCAAGTTGGTTTACTATGATCTGAAGTTTTAAAAAAACATGGAAAAAGATGAAAATTATTAAATAAATTCACTTATTTAATTAATATAAACTTTAAAGTAGTTAAATTCCTTCATAAAAATAAATAGAAATAAAATAAAACTAAAAAAAAAATACAAATAAAAAAAATAAACCTAAAAAATGAAGGTGAAAAAAAGCTTAAAAATCTAAATGAAATAAAATAAATTAAAAAAATAAAATGATATTAAATTGATTTAAAAATCTAATAATTATAAATAAAATAATAAAAGCTTTATATATGTTATTATTAAAGATAGACATCGCAATTCTGCGTCCCACTATTCAGATGATAAATATAAAATCGATATATCTCCAAAAAATCTTTATTTTCGTTTCTTTTTCAATAGATAAACCTTTCCATTCTTTCAAAATTTCAGAATTATGACTTATTTTAACATATAAGATAGTTATTTGACGGAGTAAAATGATTTTGAAACGAAAAAAAGATTATCATACTAATAAAAATTAGCATTAATAAACTCTGGCACCCGGGTCAATTTTAAATTTCAATATTATGTGAACTAAAACATCGAAATTGCGTGGTCTTATCTTCTGATAATTGATTCACTCCAAATTAAGTTCACTGCGAAAAGTTTCTGATTTGAAAAAATTGTTTCGCCCAAAACATTATTATTTTATAAAATTTTGGTAATATATTTTGATTTTATTTTAAAAAGTTCACGATTCCAAAGATATACATAAATTTATTTTTATCACGTGAATCTGGTTATTATTTTTTACCAAAAAAAATAAAAATAATTCAGCAATACAGATGAACATGATAACCAATAGTCTAATTATAATGTACTGGTTATTACCAAAATTATTATTCTCTTGATTTGATGAATTAAAATCAAAAAGGATTTAAGGTAAAATTTTATTAATGATTTATTCATTATCATTAGGCTTTTAGTTCATTTAGAGATATTTAATTAGATAAGCAAGCAATGAAGTTATTTCGTCTTTGGCTTTATAGATAAAAGATGAGGAAATTATATTTTTATTATGTTTACTTTTCTGATGATGAATTCTTGTTAAATGAGTGATGATACAAAATTAACGAAATGTTTTTACCTTTGATAAAATATTAAACGACTCAAAGGTATCGTAGAGCTTGAAAAAAATTAGACATATGAAAGATAAATGGATTTCATCCCACATGATCTGTGGCTTATCAACGATATATGGGACCTTTGCAATAAAAGGGGGGAAACAGCGGAAGAAATCAATTACTTTTATATGCCAAATATGATTTTTAGGTTAAAATATGTTCAGATTTAGCATTAACTCAATTTTTATTTTTTTCCAGCCGTTTCCCTCATTTTTATTGCAAAGGTCCCATATGATCTCTATATGCTTGGGAGCGTGCATTTAGAGAGGGTGCATTTAGATGTAAATTGTACAAAATTTATGGATCTCAACTGTCATTGATAAGGCAAAATCTTCAAAAGAAAGTAGAATTTATGTTAGCGAAGAAATTATTATTATGGAATGATTTAAGAGCTCCGATTTTGAAATTTGACAAGATTAATTAATTAAACATGTTGCAAGAAAAAGGATTCAAGGCATCAATTACACATATCAACAGAAAATCGTTGTGAAGTATTGCAAAAAAACGACAAAATTTATATTTTTTTTAGAATAAAAAGTTAAGATTAATAATGACAATTTAATTACAGATGTTAGGGAAACTTTGTTCAAGATACTTACCACGTTACTGATTTTTAGGACATATCAGATATTTACTTTGTAAAATGAACATTTTCAAGTTCAAAAATTATTGAAAAAAGGACGAAAAGATCTGTGGTAAATTGACATAGCACGATTTTCTAGCAGATATTAATAATATGGAGGGAGATCAATAATTTGCTAATATTACGCTATGGCACGCATTGTCCAGAATTTTCAATTTTGGCGTCTTATTCTATATATTTATGTATTATTTTTTTTTGGTTTTGTTAATTGACGGAAGCATTTTTTGAACATTTTGAAAATATGAAAGGTTTTAGTTTTAATAAGATAGATACGACTTCCTTTATGAATATACTGGGTGCAACTATTTGAAAAAAAAAAGATTTTTTTCTTAAATTCAATCGATAGCTTTAGTAATACTTAAATTCATTAGACCAAAGTTGATAAAATTTAAATTAGTTAAGATTTAGAAATCATTTTCCTTATTTGTATTACATAACTTGAATAATAAGAAAATAAAATAATTTTGTGTGAAATTTCGACTTCAATAATTCGAATGGAATCATAATTAATTTACATCAAAGAATAATGACGTGACTTTAATAGCTTTAATCTAATAATTTTCTTAGCCTTTATTTGTATAAGACCCAAACTAAAAAAGGATATGAATTATATTAAATTAATCATTATTGAATCAGTGATGCGTTTATTCATTCTTTGATTTTAAAAATATGATAGAATTTAAATTTTTTATTTAGAATTTGCGAAAATTTCATCTAGATTTGAATATTTATAAAAATAGTTCATTTTATTATAATTACATATTAAATTTATACTAATACGTTAAATACGTTTGAAATAAGTTTTGTAATTAGGAAATTACCAAAGAATTAAATAAAGACTCAGTTGTTGACAAAATTAGTTAATCTTGTATATCGTCAATTCAATATTGTAATCCTGATATTTTGTATATTAAAGTGTTTGAGATTGTATTTAATTATTAATTTGGATTTTAAATTACTTAAAATATTAAATTCGTGAAAATTATGTAATCGCTTATTCTTGAATTCGCAAGATGGTTGAACATTGAGATAATATTTAAGGGACAACGCTAGTACTTTTAGATAAGGAAATCAATTGAAATTGCAAGAGCGATTTTTTTTGGTTAAATGAAAATAAAAATTGTACAACGAGACCATGTAAGTTTAATTCATTATAATACCATCATGTGGTGTTATTCACATTTTAATAATTAATCAAATTTACTAAAAGTAGTTCACTTTATTTTTTTTTTATTATTTATATTATTTACCAATAAGTCTCGCAATACTAATTATTTAAAAATAAATAAATATTATAAATATTGAATTTTCATATGATACACATACAGTATATATATTGAACACATCAAATGTTTGGAATACTTACCTAATATAGTAATTAATAAACGAAGCCATACACATTCTTTTGTTCATTTTATTTATTATTTAACACCAAAACAAAAAACATCGTTATTTTTTTTTCCATCGTTGTCTTTTAAGAAGCCTTTGGACTTGATATGATTGTTTTGACGTTATCTAATATTATAACTTCTTGTGTATCTCCTTTTATTATGAATCAAGTTCTTTATGCTGAAAACAATAACGATAACATGAGTGGTGATTTTTATCAAAGAAAGTATCAAAATCACCATCACCACCACCGAAGGAAGCATATTCCCATTGAAGGAACCACCCGAACGAAGTAAACAAAATTATATTATATTGTTTCGTTAATATATCAAAGAACAGTATTTAATAATAATAATAATAAACCGTTACGTTCTGGTTCAAAACGTTATATAGAAAGTCTAAACTTCATGAAATCTTGGAATGTGGGAACCTTTGATAGGCGGAATTTTAGAATTGGGTTTGAAATAAAACCTCGTTGAGACTAAAAGATTTACGGGCTTGCTAAGGTTATTCTCGTCATACCGCAGTTTGAAGCAAGCGTTGACCTTAACTTCGAAGATGTTGTTGCAATTATTACTTCAAGAATTGTATGACAGAGTTTTAGTAGAATAATAAGTTACGTCATTAGTTTGCAATTAATGCAATACTTCAATAAGGATGTCATATAAAAAGAATTCCGACGAGTCGATTGCGTGACTAAGAAAATTTCTATAAGGCGATCAAGACTTGACTTGTTAATAAGCTCAGCTCATTCTTCGAAGGCCTTATTTGTATCTCCAAAGATCAAACACATATCGTTCAGGTAAGTGTTGTAATTATATTCCCGACTTTTATGCTTGTTAAGCAATTGACGTATTCATTAAATCTAATTTTGTAGGATTACCTGATTTCTCGCATTCTACTATATACAATATTAACCATCTTATTACGTAATACAATCATCATATAATTAACATCTCAGTATGAGTTAAATTTATTTGCTCTATAGTTTAGAAAAGAAATTCTTGGACTCAACAAAATTCTTTTTATAATCTATTCTATCTCCTTTTCGTCTCACAATTATACAATTGATGAACTTTTGATTAAAACAATTGAACAGTTCTCGTATCCTGGTAAGTTGATCATATCTATCCTGTTCGATTACTTCAATCAACTAACCTTTCATAGTAAATATTTATAATTGTTTAGTTATTTTATTCAGAATATTGGTCAAGAAGGCACACTTATTGGGGGAAATTTCGACATATGACTACATAGCTTATCCAAAATGCGACCATTGAGGAATGTCACCAAGCTCTAACAAAATATATAGATGCTCTTTCTAAGTTCTATAACAAGAAATAGTAGACTTTAGAACTGGAAGCACTTCGTGGCTACAGTTTGCGAAGCTTCCAGTCAGGAAACCAGACCTGGCATATGGAGAGTGGCCTACTGTAAATGTTCTTCTATTGATTCTACAAAATTTGTCTGAAGAGTCGAAATCACTCTGTTAGTGATTACAGGTAGAACCCAAGTGTCCTTCCTGACTTGCCAGCAATCAGATACTTGGACTGAGATAGGGTTTATCTGCAAGGGTGTTGTTACGTGTGTCATTCATCGCTGACGAGCCAAATCTTATCATAATCACTAAGCAGTTACCATCTCAATTAGCCGAATTGCTATTGGTGGCATGGTGCCTTGCAGTGCCATGCCCAGTCTCCCCAGACTTTGACTGTTGGCATGTGCATTTTAGCTGACTCAGAGTTATACTGATTACTTTTTTTTTCTTTTTATCTACATAAAAGTTGCAACCGAGTGAAGCAAGCACGTCAAATCAGTCGTGTGAAGAAGATATTGTAATTGAAGCTGAGGATGACGATTTGGATGAACCAGGTCCGTAAATTTTCACAAGCGAATCCAATAGTGCAATATGACTGTCAATCACTTAGAACAAATAAATCATTATTGCGAGATACTTACAGACTTACAGTCACATGACAACGAAGAGGATTCACAACGCACCCGTCACCCTTTAGAAATGTTGAAGTGGTCCGTAGTCAACTTGGAAATTTTTGATGGTGGTAGACAAAAAATGTTTAATGTTTCAATACCACAGTTGCGCTCAAGATTTTATTTGTACTTTTTGAAGAGCAATCTGATGATGAACTTCGATCAATAGCTAGGATATTGCAATCGCTTAAGAAGAAAGGTTGAATTTATACCAATGATCCAATATTATATTTACAGTTTTCCGTCGGATATTTTGGAATCGTTCACAAAATACTCCTTATTACAGTGATGGCAAATGACCAGGTCATTTGATAATTTTGAAATGACCTCTGAATGACTATCGAATGACCTAGTCATTTGAAGTCATTTGTCATTTGGTCATTTAAATGTAATACAGGCCAAATTCTATATGCTGGCCAGAATTAAAATTTATATCACATGAAATATTTACGAAAACGTTCGAATCATTAAATTACATAAATTATTTTGGCCAGAATGATTGAGATCACATGACATAATTTTTAAATGACCAGGTCATTTGTCATTTAATGTTGAAATGACCCAAATGACACATGACCATTCATTTGAGTCATTTGGGGTCATTTGGGTTACTTGCCATCACTGATATAGAATGGTTGTGAATTATTTAAGGTAACGGAACTAACTATGATGTATTAAACCTTATTTTATGCTCTTGTTAATATATCTAATCTTCATTGTTGAACAGTGCCAATAAGTATATTTTTTAGAAAATTTAGTGAAATATTTATCTTACTTCGCGTATTTTAACAAATGATCATATTAAAATACATCATATTCAAAAAATCCTAAGGATGTTATTAAACACCCATTCATAATAACTATACATACGATGTTATAGTTAGAGATGGAGACAAAAAGCAATCCAGTAGTCAAGGTTGCCATTTGCCTTTAAACGTGGTCCTGACTAGCAGAGGTTAGATTATGCTTAACAGATCTACGTGGCCTAATATTCTGCAATAATTATAAATTGGTGTTTAATCTGAATGTTATGCAATAAATAAGAGGGAAACGGCTGGAAAAAAATAAAAATGAGTTAGTGCTAAACCTGAACGTATTTTAACCTAAAAATCATATTTAGCATATAAAAGTAAAATTGATTTTTTCCGGCAGTTTCCCTCTTTACTATTGCAAAGGTCCCATATGTTTGAAAATAACAATTTAATCGATAGAAGACTGGATGCTCAAGGTAAAAACTTATTTGCTTCATAAGAAAGATAAACCGCATTCATAAACTTTGAGTTTTGTATAACGAATCATCAACATCTCAGGTACTTGAGATTATGCGAATTGTTCTTTTAGGATTGAACTAATATATAATCTTTCATTGATGGAATATTAAGTAGTGTAATTTCAATTTAATTGTAAGTATATTGTAATTCATCTTTTAATTTCAAATTATTTATTATCTAATAAACTTTTTTTACACATTCGTATAATGCCAATTGATGCTTTATTAAAAACAATTTGTCCTATTATTAAAAAACAATAACTTCTAAATTCAGCTTCAAACATTATAAAATTATATTTATATTTATATTTTTATGAATTTACATATTTATATATTTAACAAATAAATATGAAAAACAATACAACAAATTACGTGTATTTTCATAATATTCACAAGTATGATTTTTTATTTATTAAAATAAAGAAAAAGAAAAATTTTACATGTCATAGTAAAACAGAAATCAAACGCAAAAAAAAAAAAATCTTCTACATTATAAAAAAATTCTTACCGAAGAAAGTATCATCTAAATACTAAATTTTAAATGTGACATTTGCAGTAAATTTTAGTAAACTTTAGAATATTGTTACGATTGATATTTACAGTTAGTCTTTTTGATGATCATTTGCCAGGCTGTCACGGTGCCAGGGTGTCAAGGTGCCAGTATGACAAATGTTCAAGATGCCAGGCTGGCTTAATTTTTTTTTTGAATATATACCGAGCTGGAAATCCTAAAACAGCTCAATATCCACGCTCGCCCTCAATATATTTCTTTAATATATTCCCTTCGAAATCTTCCTCTTTACACCTTTGCGATAATTTCGATTTCGTCGTTTTAACTTTATAATCTCGCATTTGTAATTTCGTTTATAATTTTTAATTTTAATTTCCGATTTATTATTTTTTATAATTCAACTATTATGTAATAGTTTCATAATTTGCGCAGTTTTAATTAATTAGAATTTAGTACTTGGCATATATAGAGTTTAAATATTAACGTTGAGGCAACACTGATTAATTTGATAATATTAAATAAACATTCTGTCATTGTTACTTCATTTTTACTCAATAAAAAACCTTCTGCTTACATTTAAATTTATTTGTAAATACATAAACGAAAGAACTGAATACAACAATATCAATGTAAAATTTATCGGAAAATTCTAATATTGATAAATAGACAAACTGAACGTACGGATCGTTTACTCTGCTAGTTTCTATACAATATTATACCCAATTATATCTAGAAACCTTTCTATTTGTTTTGTCCAGTATATTCTATATATTTTATACTTTCACTATACAATACGTTGATTAATTATAATTAATAGTTTAAATGAACAGCTATATGTCTAATATTTGATTTCTATATAAAGTTATAGATTTTTTTTTCAGTGTTTTTTATATAATTTTAACACTTTTTTATTCATTTATCGTAAGACGGAATACCTATTTAAAAACTGCTGTAAAGTGATTAAGTATTTATATAAACTTTATTGCATTGCTATACGTATATATGGTATAACGAGTTAAGGTTATTCACCACCATCAGTAACCAGAATTAATTACCCAAAGGAGCTCTTTTAAAAGAAAGAATTTCTTTTTAGTATCATGTGTTTATAATGGGAACATTTTATTTACCAATATGCGAATTGTTTCGAATTTCTAAAAAACGAATGTTGAACTCTGCATGAGAATTTTACTCGAAGAATTATTACAGGATGACGACCTCAATCGTATCGAAGACTGGTAAAAATCAAGGAAATATTTAGCAAATTCTGATAGTTTATATACAAAGAGTGGAAGGAAACGTTACAAAAAATTTACAAATTAGCGGTTTGTGGGCAAACCCCTAATCCGATTTTGGTAAAAGTCGAAAATTTCGACGGATTTTGATGTTAGTGTTGATTTCAATTTACAAAATTTGCAAAATTTGACGGTTAACTTGTTATTTAAAAACAAATTTTTGGAGGGTCAAAAATAATTTTTTTAACAAAACGTTCTTTTCTTTTTATGAACTGTAAGCTAATGTTAAGCATTACTACAATTGAGTAATGTTAAGGAGTTTGGTAAATTTGGTAAGCTATTTATTTGTGTATCGTAACACCAGAGAATTTTTAAGGAGTTTGGTAAAGATGGTTAAGCTTATTATTTCAGTATTGCTACAATTGAGTATTGTTAAGGAGTTTGGCTATTTATTTGAGTTTGATAACAATAGAGTTCCGTTAAGGAATCGGGTAACGTTGGTAAGCTGGTTATTTAAGTATTATTACAGTCGAGTTCTTTTAATTTTCGATATTTTTGTAATCCTCCTAAGGAGTTAACATATCCCAGTTAAGTTCCGTAATCATTAATCTATCAATAGAATCATCGTAAATCATGACGGAAGTTTCATTATTCGATCCTACTTCTTCTACATTCATTTGATCAAATTTTGCATCAATTGGGATAAGTCCTCATGTAATGAATTATTCATGCTAAAATAAATTTGTTCTGATGATTGAGGGGTTGATTCTTTATTATTAATTTGATCATTCTCTATTATACTTAGTTTTGTAATAATTCCATTTATTTTATCATCTACTTTATTCATAGTCGGTCGATTATCAGGCTCGTCGTCCCAGCACTCTAGAATCAATATAACAATTTAATGATCGAAAACATATATTTTAAATTTAAATTTATAATAATATATTACCTGAATAAATTTTAACAAAATCTTCAGGAGTGCCAGGAATGATACTTTTCTGAGTCCCTATGAAATTTTATAACTAAATCAATATCGTATGGTTTATCTTCAACATGAAAAAGAAAACGTCCACTTGAAATCTCCCAAAACAACACGCCAACACTGTAAACGTCACTTTTCTCGGTTAGAGAACTGTCACTTCCTTTTCGACCACCAAATATTATTGGATCAATATAAGGAATTACACCAAAGACTTTGACTGTTGTTTAGTTGCCGCTTCAATTCTTTTCGATAATCCAAAATCAGCAAGTTTAATAATACCTTGACGAATTAATATATTTCCGGAATGCTATTTTATGTAAAATTAATTTTTAATTCTTAACTGGAATAATAAACAATATATTACCAAATCACGATGTACAATTCCTTCTTCGTGTAATCATTCCTAGTAAGCTTACCAAAATTATCTTTCAAATAGTTGCCAAGTGCACCGCCATCGGCATATTCCATTACTAGCCAATACTTTTTCAATTGAACAATTTGATTTTCTAAGTTATTTTTTTTTTATTATTTAATTATTTATAAACGAGTTAAAATTAAAATAAATAGAAATAAAAATGTCAATATATGTATTTAATAAACTTTATTATGAACATTATATACTTTGTTTTGAAGTTATCCCACAAAAGCGAATAATATTATCATGAAAATCAACTTCACGTTGAAGTTCGAGCTAAATTATAACAAAGATATATTTTAGCTTGATGATTTTATACTAAATAAACTTAAAAAAGCTTAAACGTATATTTTATAATTACCTCACGAACAATTTCTTTAACAGTGGCGTCGTTAAAATTATGAAACGCTTTTAACGCGAGAGGTTGTGGAGAACTTTTCCAATTTGCACGATAGACTTTTCCAAATCTGCCAGTACCTATCATTTGAACATTGCTAAAATGTTTGTATTCGTAGTATTTAATATATTTTCTTGAGATTGCATCTTCAATCCAATTAACAGACTCATTCGAATTATTGGTATTTTGCATTTTGATTTTTAATTTTGTTTATAGCAGAAATAATAAAAATTCTTGGAGAAAAAGCAAAAAAAAAAAAAAAAATGTAATGAAACGTAAGTCAAGTTTAATAATCCGGTGCAACAGTAAAAAATTTTTGCGTCCATGATTTTCCAAAACAATTTCCAAAAAAAAAAAAAATATTTAGTTTCCAATTTTAAATTGTATGACTGTTATGCATCCTATACCTTGGCCATAAAGAATAAAGCCTTTTGTAATACAAAAAATTTCATTTATTTAATTCATACCTATATGTTTACTGGTTCTAAGGCAGAGATTCGTACTGCGGTACGATCTGCAAGATTACCAGAATTTTATTTTAAAGAAAAGCATTGCTACATAAAAATCAAAATAAAAAAAAAGTAACTTAAATACAAAATAATAATTTATTTTAAAAAATGAATTTATCCTTCAATAATTTATTTTTTTTTTATTGAAATATAAAGAAATATCAATAAAAAATTTTTCATTTAAAATTTAAATATTTAAAATAATTCACCGCGGTATCAATGTCTACTAGGGATGCTAATGGTCACGGTCATGACCGACCGTTGACCGACTTTCGACCGAACTTTACCACCCCTAATCTCTACGAATCTACGAAAGAATCGTACCGTATCGTATTGATATACTACCGGTACGAAATTACTGTACGATTCAAATTTCGCGAAAAGTACCATACCGGTTTTCTATCTACCCGAATCGATTAATCGAATCTATTTTTTAGTAGCTGTTATAATATAAATTCTTTGAACTAAGATTTGAGAAAAATAAAAGCGCGAAATGGTCAAAAAAAAAATTCGAAAAGCTTAAAAAAAACAACCTGTGATAATGAAGGAAACTATAAAGTAAAAAAAATAAAAAAATAAAATAAAAAATTAGGCGGGGGCAAATGAAAATTATTATAACCTGCCAGCATTAGTTTTTTCAAATTGATTTATTTAAACAAGCATTTAAAAATAAATTTAACAATAACGTAAAGCATTTGTCCAGTCTTATTTTGATGTATAAGAATTGCTATATTATCATAAAATTTGTGAACAAGTAAGTTTTTGTTGATGGATAATAATTATTTTTAACTATTAATTTTTACTTGCGATAAAATTCAAATTTAAAATATTTAACGTTCAAACTTCAATCTTGACATTTTTTAAATCGAAGCAACCGACTCTAGAAAAGAGGAAGGAGTAAATGAAACGTTTACACCATACTTACATAACATACTTGATAAATTTAAATACAAAGGAAAATAACAGATTGAGTTTGATTATAGTAAATATAACAATTAGCGTTAATTCAACCGAAATTAACTATTTTTCAAGATAATTAAAACTTCCAAACCTTAATATAACCAAAACGTTTTTAAAAATGAATCCTAACCGCAGTATTTACTACTATAATAGTTCCTATTCAAATAAAATGTTACTGAAAGTCTAACGAAAAGCCTGGTCAATGCTGTGTATCCTTCATTAAATAAAATTTTATTGGAAGGATTTTTCATGTAAATATGTTTTTTAGTTTAATTATTTTTTTTTTGTAATTTTAAATTTATTGTATTCAAAAATATTTGATTTTCTTTTAGAACATTTTTTTGTATAAAAAAAAAAGACCTTAATCAAACATTATATTTTCATATAATAAGAAATCTATTACAAAATCAATATTCATTAAATTTCTGGCAAATGAAGACATAATTACCAAATTTTTTTACCCTATATAATAATAATAAAAATAAAATGACAATTCAAATACGGAAACCTAAAAATTGAAAGTTTGTAATCGATATCATTAACCAATATCGATATGTTGTTTTCACACCTTTTATTTGTGTTTTAGAGAGCGATAATAGAAAATGGTATATGAATGGCAACAATGTAGAACTCTCCAATAATAGGTAATAATATTTGGAAAAGTCAATTTGATTTCGATAAGTTGAATTGATTCACATTACTCATATCACGGATGTATTTTGATATTTATGCAGAAACTCGACTTTGAATAACGGATATTTCTTCCCATTAGAGATTGGAAAGGATTTCATTGTAATGTGTTGTTAGTTAATAAATAAAATGAGGAAATCTAAAATCAAATCAATTTCTGGTTTCTAACGTAAATAATATTATGATTTAACAAAGAATCTTTTATAACTTGATTTATTTCGATTCCAGTTCTGTTTGTTAATTAAAACTATTTTCATTTTTAAACCACCACAAAAAAGCGCTATTAGAGAAAATATTACAATTGCTGACGCGACGAAACCACCAACACCTCAACAACAGAAGCGTCCTCCTCCTCCTTCCAAAGGTAAGAACAAATTAACTGCTGCTGAAGAACACGGCCGAACCACGCTAAAATTCAAAAGCAAAATACTAAATTTTCAAATACATTCGACTCCTATATAGTCACACCCCTCAGGATTATAAAAATACTAAATGATGTGACTAAAGAAAGTTTTTTTTAATAAGTTTATTAGTATCCTGGGCCAATGTAAGTGTGCTTATAAAGGGATGTGACTACATATAGGGTGACTATAAAAAGGTCGACTATACTGTACATCTATTATCGTTATCAGCTCTATAAGTTTTGGAGCAAAAAAAATGATTAAATACTTCATGTGGTTGATAAAAGAAATCTATAGATGACATTCGTAATTCTGTTAAAGTACAAATTCAGTCAAAGATTATGAAATTTTTATATTAAATTTTATTGGGTTAATAACTGTCGAAGCTTATCGAGACTGTTAAAATTATCTTCAAAAAGTTTTGACTTTTTACCAAAATTGATTTAGGGTTTGCCCTGAAACCTTATTCTTTGATTAGTAGATTTTAATGAATTCTTTCTTTATTAATAAAATTTTATTTATTTAATATGATTACATTTGTTTAGCTGATTATGATATATAATTGATTTTTAGGATTTTGCAAAGAGTTAAACTTCTGATTATCTCAATTTGCATTTCGTTTATTTGAAATATATATAAATTTAACTCATTATAGAGATTTTAGTCAATATTGAAATTCTTAAATTTATATTGGAAATATCATTTTTATGTAAATTTTTTATTTCATAATTCTGTATATAATACAATAATCTAATTTAATTTATTAATAATATTTTAAATTATAAATGTAAGAAGTGAAATCTTACATACAAAAAGCAGGTTAAATAAACTGAAAATAAATATCGTCAAAGTTATATAGCAAAACTAATTCAACCATATAATTCTAGGAGTTAAGATAAAATTGCGAGCAAAAAAATGAATAATATAATATTTAATGATGATGAGTAAGTAAATAATTCTGATTTAATAAGTTTGACACTATAAATTTTATAACGAAATAGATAACTATAATGTAATATTAAATGGATATGGTCAATAATGTCGAATCATTTGAAAAATTTTGAAGAAATTGTTTAAAATTTATAGTAGTAGATCATACAATTCATCCTGCTAATGATCATAATAGTTAAACTACTAACTATATCATCAACTGTGTTTTCTTATTTGTTTCTAATTCTTCTACATTAAATTATTTGAGATAATTTTCTATGTAATGAATTGTTAATACTAGAATAATATTCTGAAAATTGAAATTTGATTCATCATTTATCATTTGATAATTTCTATTTTCTATATTTTTTGTAATAATTGTATTTAATTCGTTAACTAGCTGGACGATTGACTCATTATCTCAACACTCTATAATCATATAAATTATTTAAAGATCGAAAGCATATGGGAAGTAAGCTATTAAAATCACGTTACAGATCATATGATTTACTATGTTCGTAAATTGATTTTAATAGCAAACCTCCCATATGGTTTCTATTCTTATGAAAAAAATATTATATTTACAATATAAATTTTTACATAATCTCCAGATGCATACGGAACGATCTTTCTCTAAGATATATAGTTAAATCAATGTTGCAAGCTTCACCTTCAACATAAAAGGGGGATGTCTGCTTTAAACTTCTATAACACAGTACATCAATATTGTAAACACTCAGTAAGAGTATTTTAATGCGATGCACTTTCACTTTTTTTTCGTCCATCACATATTTTTGAATCAAAATAATAAAGACTTTGGACTAGTATTTAGTTGCCGCTTCAATTCTATTCGATACTTCAAAATTAGCAAGCTTAATAATATCTTGTCGAATTAATATGTTAAATTAAATATTTAATTCCATAATAAATTTAATAAGATAGATATGATGCAATTTATCAAAATCATGATGAATAATACTTCTTTATATAACATAACACTGTGCTAGTCAACAGGAATTCAAATTTGTATTTATAATACCAAGAAAACATTAACATTATCCTTCAAATTATTCAAGTGTATCATTATATTATTGTTCCAAATTAACAATAAGAAAATCATTCATTTAGAAAGATTAAATTATCATTTCAAATGCTCTATAAAAAAAGAAATACATAATTTGTACATAAGATATACATAAATTGTAGGTATACATAAAACATATATAAAAAATATACAAAAAATGTCATAAGCTTTTTTTGCACATTTTATATATATTCTATGTATATTTTATGTATACCCTACAATTTACGTATATCTTATGTACATATGTATTTTCTTTTTTTATAGAGATGAACGATAAGAAAATTGTCTATTTGGAATGACATTTTTTTAAATGATATAAATTCTCATATCATTTAAACGTCATTTAAATTAATTTGCAAATTTGTCAAATGACAATGTCATTTGACATCACTGGCCAGTACCGATCTCTTAAATATAGCTAAAATATTTTATTCGTAACTTGAAATATATATTCAAATCAATTAATCTACATTTGTATATAATCAAATAATAAAAAAAAGTGAATAAAATTAATTATATAACGTTATTCAAGTTTCTAAGCCATTTCTCCAAAAATAATTAACTGTAAAAAAGATAGTTTATAAAAGCCTTGTTATCTAATGAATAGCCATATATAATTTTAATAATTTGATTAAAAAATTAAATAAGTTAAGCTACATATTAGGGAGTTTGGATCTCCAAGTATTAAATTTAAATACCATACATTTTATATATTTTATTTCTAACGAAATTTATAATGACTGTTATAAGATCATCTAGTATTATTATTTTCATATTCTTAATTTCCAAGGATAACAAAAAAGTGCCATTATAATTACTATGAAGTTTTTAAGGAGATATGAAAATAAAATTCAGTTCAACAGTAGAAAATAATGAAATAAGAATTGGAATCGATTCTATCAAAATCGAATGAATGTTTAGTTTTGTAACAGAACAGCCTAAATAGAATATAAAGTAAAAAAACTCTCTTTTGCTTAACCCTCATTTTGGATAATTTTATATTCATCATTTGAATTATTAAATTATTAATTAGAAAGTTAATTCTAAAAAAGAAAATGATATTAAAGAACAATTTAGAAAAAAAAACCCAAGTCACTTGGAAATAATATCAAAGCATTAGAACAAATTAATAAGAAGAAAAGTTAGAGATTTAGAAAAAACTGAAGTCAAGCAATAAAACTATTAGTTTAGAAGAAAAGTTTAGAGAACGAGAGAAAGTGTCCTAAGACAAGCAAGAAATTATTATTGAACTGGAAGAAACCTTAATTATTCTTATATTTATTTTATTTTATTTTTTTTATATTGTACATTGAAAATCCATTTATAGAAACAAATAATTACATTTTAATTGATCTCGAGAAAATTGGTTTTATGAATAAAAATGATTTATCTATATATATGTAAAATGAAAATAGGAAATATGTCAATATTAATAACAATAATAATGCGAAGATGTTGTGATGACTCGGATTTTTTTTTTTAGAAATGTGACAAGAATGGTATCATAAAAATAAATTTATTTATGAACTGCAATTGGAAATTACATTTATTTTATCGAGACAAAGAAAAATATTATTATTGTTTTAAAAATAAATTTTTTTATATATTAGAGGTTTTTATTTATTTTTGATTTGATTTATTTACAAATAAATTTATTTTTTTTTTAGAGAAATTTCAATAAGATATCTTTGGAAATGAAATGAATATTTCACGATAAAAAATTTGCATAATTTCAAAACTAAACAAAAATTTACAATTTTCTTTTTTGATTCATAAATTAATGTATTTACAATTTTTCAAACATCTGAAAGATTCAAAGCTTGACTTCTTTACTTTCAATAATAGATTTTTATCATATTAAAAAGTTTAGTAGTCTTACTTGAGAAACAGCAATTTGAGGTTCGATAACTCGCATCTCCACTTTCTTCATTCGACATTTTGATAGCAAATAAAACTTTATTAAATATAAGGTTCTTAAATTAAGTTGTCCGTTATTTTATTCTTAGAATTGAAAAATTTAACGTTTATTTAATATAAATCTTTTAATTTTTTTAAAAGAAAAATGTTTAGAATTATTAAATTTTAAATATTCAGGACCGATATCTGTTAAGGAATCAGGTAAATTTGGTAAACTGCTTATTTGAGTTTCATAGCAATAGAGTTTCGTTAAGGAGTCAGGTAAAGTTGGTAAGCTATTTATTTGAGTATTACGACAATCGAATTGTGTTAAAGAATCAGGTAAAGTTGGTAAGCTATCTATTTGAGTATTACTACAATTGAATATTGTTAAGGAGTTTGGTAAAGTAGGTAGAATAGCGATTTTAGTGTTATTACACCAGAGTTTCTTTAAAGAGTCGGGTAAAGTTGATAAGCTATCTATTTGAGTATTACTACAATTGAATATTGTTAAGGAGATTGGTAAAGCAGGTAGAATAGCGATTTTAGTGTTATTACACCAGAGTTTCGTTAAAGAGTCGGGTAAAGTTGGTAAGCTATTTATTTGAGTATTACTACAATCGAATAGCGTTAAAGAATTGGGTAAAGTTGGTAAGCTATCTATTTGAGTATTACTACAATTGAATATTGTTAAGGAGTTTGGTAAAGTAGGTAGAAT